>WBMZ01001196.1:7106-24893 GCA_013400975.1 Atrichornis clamosus
ATATACATATATATTTTAGTAAAGAACTGTTATTCCTTTTCCCATATTTGAGCTCAAAAGCCTCGTAATTTTCAAAACTACAATAATGTGGGGGAAGGGGTGATTTCTTCCACTCCAGGAGGGTTCCTGCCTTCCTTGGCAGATATCTGCCTTTCAAACTAAGACACTATGTCAAAGAAATAAATCTAATGTTCTAGAAATACTTCTGTAATAAATTCTGTTCTCATGATAGGTCTTAATGGGGTAACAAAGTGTTTAGAATAAATCTGATTATACTGATATGCCATGCAGAATAATCCAGGTGCTTTTCTGAGCAATAAAAGTAGAGAATAGAATGAAAGTCTGCTATTTGTTTAAAAAAAAAAATTGTACTGAATAATAAAATTTTTTCTTCATCTGGAAAGTAGAGCCACCAAAGCAAACTGGTTGCATTTTACAGGAAAAAAAAAAAAGAAAGAGAAAAGGAGATTCATTGATTCTAACAGTGCTAGCTAGCCATTCACACACTCTTAAACTGTGTATGAAACCCTTATTCTTTGAACTGCCATCTCCTCTGTTGATCAAAGGACCCATTTTGCAGTACCTGCAGTATTTACTCTTTGGCAGATCTAAGATGTCTACTACAGATTTTCAACCCCTATTGTCACATCTATGGTATTGATAGGGAGTAAAAAATTTTTGTGATACCCATTTGGTGATGTTTCTCAAGGGCTTAGTTGTATAAACATGCCATGGCATGAAAGTAAGACAAAGCCAAAGGCTGAACTTACTTAAATGAGAAAGGGGCTGCCCAACAGGATACAAAACAAAAGAAACTGAAAGAAAAAGGCTGTGTGAATTTAGAAGCTGGAATAAACATAATCCTTCTTCGTTTCAGGTTCTTCTGTGCCCCTTTAAAATTCTGTCTACTTAGCTGTAAAAGCTCCAGTATGAAGACACAGGGGCAATTCAGTACCACCTTCTAAGAAGCAACAAACCCTTTAAATATTTCAGACTAGAAAATCTTCTGGTCCTGAGGAGCACAGGTGAGTTTCAAATGTAGGGTAAGACAGACTGTAGATAAGAGCCTATGAACTATCATTCCATACTTTCCATACTATTCTGCATTACATTATCATTCCAGTACTGTGGACTGTCATTCTATAGTGCACTCATTCATTGAATGCTTCTTCCACAAATTTTAGATTTTTAAAATTTCACAATTTATTTAAAAACCGTAAGAGTTATTAGAAAACCATAAGAAAGATACAGATCTGTGCTCAACAATACTCATTAAATCCAGTATGAGGCCTCTGCAAGTACCTTAAAATGAAGTTAAGAGGATTGCTTTCAACAGTTAAAGTATGATGTGCCTATGTCAAAAATGTTTGCAGGGATTATATCCTAAAGCAATTGAAAAAATGATGACTGAAAATCTGTATGAGGGTGGTTAAGTTCTTTTTTTAGGTCATACCTTCATCATTCCCTCATTCTCTCACACACTTTTGGCTTTGTTTCTATTTCTGTGTAACTTTTAATTGTGTAGGGAAATACTATTCAGATGATTTGAATGAATAACTGAAATTTTCTTTCCAGTTCTTCATACATGGAAGGAGAGGAGTGTAAGAAGGAACAGAATGACCCAACAGTGACACTAAGTAATAGGTAAACCAGATCTGAAAAATTCCCTTAAAACAGCATCCACAGACATACTCCATAATCTCAGTATTGGTGAAAGAGTAAAAGAATTTTTCTTATCTGTAATTTACTATAGATATACTGATGAAAATTTTAACCTGTGTCAGCCCACGATAACTTGATGAACTTGAGAACTGAATCCAAAATATTAGAATAGCTTTAGTCTTTTATGAAACTGATTTGGTGGATAGTTTAGAAAATTCAGTATCCCTTTTAATTGCTTAAACATAATATTGCCTTATTTGGCATATTCTGTCCTGTCTCTCACAAAGCTTCCGATCCTTTTAAATGCTTGGAATAGGGTATGCAAGTGATGTGATTTCATTGCACCGTCAAAGCTCTAAATAAAATGTTATTGTCATGTTTTACATGTTGCCATGCATAAATATTCAAATCAATACTATTAAAATAATCAGTAAAGATGGCGTTCTAAGTACTTCATTACCTACTCAGCCCTTGGGCTACTCTGGCAAGAAATACTTGCCCTGTGTGAGTCAGATAGAAAAGTCTGTAACTACTTCTTCCTTCTGCAGTTCTCCCATGAGCAACAGAGAACATTGCCAAGACACTGCTTTGTTTGTGTGCTCTTCCTGCTGCTTGGATTATTCACAGATGTGAAGGAAAAAGCAAGCAAGCTCTATCAACAGAATAAATCAGTGTTAGTGCATTGCAAGTTAATGATAACAAATTCTTTTGACCTGTAAGTCTTAACTCAGGAAAATACTAGGTATGTATCTAACTCTCAGGGTATGTATGGTCACATCCCTAAAATTACCTAAACTCGCATTAATTTTCAGTTGCATTTAAATGCATCCAATTTCTTGGCTCCATAGAAATTGGATTACAGCTGTGCCTAATATTATCACATAATTAGTCCTTTCTCTGTCAGGCCCTCTTTACTAAACAATCCTCTGATAAATAAAAGACAGGAAAACCCACTTCCTTTTATATAATGATTAAAAAAATAATTTAAAAAATGAATGAGAAATAATTAGTCCAGAACTAATATATGGTACTCTTTTATGAAAGACAAAATAACTATGTTCTTGTTGTTGTACAATCATGATGCAATACAGAATGAAAACAGATTGTGGTTCATACTTTCAGGTTGGTCTTGTTCTCTAACTTATTAATTATTTTCTGTGTGGGGAATATTACTGCTGTTAAGATGAACTGCTGTTTTAAAACCCTTTAAAGGTATTTTTGTATTTATAGTACAACTTAATACAGATTTTCACTGTATTAAAAGGCGGGGGGAGAAGACTGGGGCAAAGAAACATACCTGCTTAAAGATGGGACAACAAAGCATGGAATAAATCTTAAACCAAATCATGGATCCTACATCATACAAAATTTTACCTGTTGTGATAATTATGTGACTGATTCTTATGTTGAGAACTTTGCTATCCTTTCTTTTCACTAAGGAAATATTCCAGCTTTATTTGCTACATGCTTTCTGTGTTTTGTATATCATTCAGACACTTGTAGGTTTCATAAGAAGAATCCTCCTGCTTTTATCTGCTTTCATTGATACTCAAGAATTTGCTGATATTAAAAGGATTTTTTATCTACTGAAGACCACATGAGAAAAGGAGAAGAATGAGGGACTTTTTCTGAAATATACCTATTTGTCCTTACTCAAGACTAATAATTTTAAAAATAAGTGACCAAAAATTAAACTAATCATTTAAATCAGTATTTTTTATGCTGAGTACTCTACCCGTTAGATCCTGTTTCCTTTCACTTCCTGAAAACTAAAACATAGACCTAGTCCAGAAAAATGATCATTTTTAAAGGCATTCCACTGAAATTAAGTCTGTATGCTCTTTGTCAAACTAAAACCTTGGTTCTTTCTTCTTCTGTCTTTCCCAATAAAATAATTAAAGGCAAATCTCTACTCCTTATGTGAGAAAACTAATGAAAATTCCTCTGTGCCCTCAAAGATCATAGAACCAAATAGATCAAAGAGATTTTTTTCCTAATAAAAAATGTCCAGAGGTTGTTTTGACCCTGACTGCTCATCAGCAGAGACAGGGGCTGAAGCACAGATTCTGTGCTGTTCTGTGTCACTCTAAATATCCAAGTTGCTCAATCAGTGTGCGTGGGAAGTGCTGGGCAATCCACATGGACCAAAGACATGTGGCAGCTCTCAGGGCTGGGCTGGTGGACACTCCTCTTTGTGTAATGGTCAGATGAATCCCTCAATCACCCAGACAATCAATCATCATGCCTTTATAAGCCTGTTTAGTTGTTCACAGACCAAAATTCCTGTACTGATATTGCCATAAAAGCCAATAATCTGTCGTGGACAGCAGCTGGCACATTTCTATGCTGTTCTGTGGGGACGTTTCCACCCAGAGCAGTAATTAAAACAATTACCTGTAGTTTTAGCTGCCTTGAGTTTAAAGCAGAAATATCTGCTGTAGGAAAAGTCTGATTACTGGCTGAGCTGGGCTGAGCTGAGGAGGAGAGATTTCTGTGGTTTTTATTTCATTACAACAAGTTACATTAAAGTCCCTGGCAACAGGGACTTATAGAAGCAAAAACATAGAATGAAGTAGAAGAAGCTAAATTTTAGAACAAACCTCATCATCCTTAGATAACATAGGGAATGTATATAGCTTCATTAATTTTTCCCTACAGTTTGCATTCTGAGGTACTTTTCCGCTTTTTCTTCTGTTCCCCAAATTTATTGAGCTGCAGTACAGACTAGAACTGAAAATAAGAATTGTCACTTTGAGAATAGAGCTGATTTATCAGATAGAGGGTTTTGCATTCTGCACGGAATATCTGATGAGGTGAATTTTTCTTCCTAACAATGTCTTACAGATTATTATCAAAAGCCATTAAAAAAAAAAAAAAACCCAAAAATCAAGGGTATTCCAAAAGAATAGCAATCAGGTTTTATAGAATAAATTTTCCCAAAATCAAAAGAAGAGGCATCTTTTCTGCATCATTAATCTTCCTTGAAACAATTTTAACATTCAAATATACTACTTCAGAGTAAAAACGTAATTAAAGAAAAAAACTGAAACACAATATGAAAATGATCTCATAAATGTCTTTTGAAATTACTGAAAAGATGGGTATATAGCAAATGCATGAAATAAACTGTTTTGTCCTTAAACCAATTTGTGGTTTGTACTGTCTGAAAACTTTAAAAAAATCCTTTTAAATGCTAAGTTACAATCAAAACAGCTCAATTTGATTCTCTTAAAAAGGGATATTTTTATTTGTTGAAGGGAAAGAATAAAAACCACATTTGTCAGGGACAAAAACTGTACAACTAACATTGGACAAAATCAAAATATATCCAATAAATATTTAGTGTTCTGATGTTTTTTCTACATTTTTTGCAAAAAATATTGTTTATTCTAAGTCAAAATTATGTGAAATATAATTCACTTTTCTTGTAGAGGTCTCAGCTTTAATTCACTGAACTCTAAAATACAAGTAATCTTGAAATTTAAATTATTTTCAATATTTAATGGACAGTAAATCATTTTCATCTTAAAGATTAATACAGCTGTAGTATCTGCAAATCTAAGTTTAAATTCTCCTTACATTTCATAAGTGATTTAAATTTTGTATGTGCAGTGGAAACAGTGCTGGTAAAATCAAATTTAAAAATGCAGTTCCTTACTTCTTCTTTGATGTTGCACAGCACTGACAAAACAGTAATGTAGAACTAACATTAAATAGCATTTAATCCCTTTTCTTTTCCATTAAATCACTCTTAATTTCCCAGACTCTTTTATCCATTTTACAATATATTAATATTGTTCCTGTGCATGAGCAAAGGAAAAAAATCCACCTGTTAATATTTTCTCCATAATCTCCTGTCAGATGCATTGGTGCAATTACTTTACTGGAAAGCCATCTCACACTGTAAGTTGTTTTTTTTTTTTACTAAGAGGAATAGAAACTGTTGTCAGTTATGGTTTGCCACTACACATAAAATAGTGCTCATATCAAGATATGTTTAGGAATAGTCTGAAATAAGAGGATGAAGCAAATTTTGAAATGAAAATATTTCCTCCTTTTGTAAAAGAGGAATGTTAAAAATACAGGGAAAATTGCAATCTGAATCAATGTTTACCTTTCTCCTGTGAGAGGTACCAGTGAAATCAGCAGACATACTGACACAAGTAATGCAGATGCCCTGCACCACTTCTGTGTTTGCCAAAAGGAGTTGACAAATGCCCTTCTGTTCTCAGCACTCCCCTACTGCTTCCTGTGAGAAGGGTGAATGCAGCTTGGGACTCCTGAGCCAAAAAAAATTAAATATATTTTGCTGTGGAGTAGCTTATGGCTTTTGGTTTCTTGGTTTTTGTTTGTTTGGGTTTTTTCATTTTGGAAGGGATCTGGCGAATTTTCCAATTTCCTTTGCTGAAGCTTGGGGCTGATCACAAGAATGGTTCAAAGACTCATTTTTATCCTCATGGGCATTGGAACTACTTTCTGCTACATTCCCCTTTCTTCATCCTCTGGCTATAAGTACTCCTCTAGATATCAGACTTGAACACCAAGAAAGATACTCTGGCCTACTATAAGCATGGACAGTTTGCAAAATTGTCTCTTCAGAAGCTGTCATTTATCAGCGTAAAAGAAAAAAGCAGTTCCTTGAAGCTATCAATCAACCTTCACAAGTAAATTTCAGGCAGAAAGCCAACCCATAATTGAGAGTCCTGTAATGAGATGCTCAGCATGATTTCAGAAGCTCCACAGTCAGGGGCAGGCAGGCTGTCATTTTAGGAGACATTTTGGATTTGTTTTTTTCCTGCCTAGAGAGTGATATGATGGAGATGAAAAGCTGGATCTTAAAATAAAACCATTTTTGGAAACCTTGCACACAAGGAATCAGCCATTTATTGCTACTGTATTAGAATCAGTCTTTTTGATATCAACTCACACATCTGAAACACCTCACTTATTTGCAGAATTATCCTGAGATTTAGCTGTGATTATATGCCATAGGGAGAGCATATATGCTATTAGGGAATTCCTTGTGGGCTATCTTGACTCTTCAAACTCAGCCTAGGACAAAGGGCTGAGAAGAAACTGAATGAACTCTTCAGCAACCCAGGGAGGCATTGTTTTCTGAATATAAGAAACAATTCTCCTGCTTCAGCTTCTATTTTGTCTGTGGGGTTCTGAGATACAGCTTGTATGTACTGCTTACGCTGCTGCTGCCTCTAACTCTCTTCAGCCTGAGGAGTTAGGGGTTAGCAGAGGGATGGCTTTCCTTATTTCCTTGCAGCACTCTACTCCAGGGAAATATAAAAGAGCTTCTACAGAGCCAGTCCTCTTCCTACATTTCTGGAGCACTCAGGTTACATTAACAAAGAGGTCAGCAGGGCACTGACTTCTTTTCCCCATCAGATATATGTGTAGGTCAGTCTACATTGTGGATCATGCAGTGCAGTGTCCAGGGAAGAAAGAAAATACTATGGAATACGAAGCAACACTTCTACTAATCCTAGATTACTTTATCACGTATGTGACTGATGGCACTACAAGGGAATAATATGAAATAAATGATGCATTTACAGGCCTATATGAATATAATCAACCTCCTAAATACAGTTTGGGGTGTAAAAGCTCCTTCAGGCCTGTGTCATAACAACTGTTATCCTTCTATCCTAAATACCAGAAAGAAATTTAACAATATAGCAACCTGCTACAGAAGATTAAAATAGATTTTAACTGTAGTTTCTGTCACAATATTAATTTATCTTTTTATTTTAGAGAACCATACAGGCTTACCATTAAGAAATAAATGGACGTGTTTCACAAAAGGAAAGAGCAGTATAAGGATTTCTTAAAAGAGTGGCTGTTAGCCTATTTTTGTATTCGTGAAGGGTTGGATATTGAAAAGTGACTAGTTCATAGTATGATGGACTGTTGCATCTGTTGTGAGCTACTCTTTGCAAAGTGAGAATTTGTTTGTGGTTATAAATATTACAGTTGCAGGAAAAGCCTTTTTAAGCAGAGGTCATCTTCAGTTATGAGGGATATGAGGTACGCGGAATCAACAAGTACGGAAACTTCTGTCACAGAATCACAGAATAAGCTGAGTTGGAAGGGACCCACAATGATCATCAAGGTCCAACTCCTGGCCCTGTAAAGAACAATTCCAAGAGTCACAGCACATACCTGAGAGCTTTGTCCACACAATTCTTGAACTCTGTCAGGTTTTGTACTGTAACCACTTCCCTGGGGAGCCTGTTCCACTGCCCAACCTCCTCTGGGTGAAGAATCTTTTTCTAATATCCAACCAAAACCTGACCTGACACAACTTCAGGCCAGTCTCTCAGGTCCTGTTACTGGTCACCACAGAGATCAGTGTCTGCCCCTCCTCCTCCCCTCACGAGGAATTTGTAGATTGCAAAGAGGTTTCCCCTCTGTTTCCTCTTCTCCACGCTGAACAGACCAAGTGACCTCCGACACTCCTTATACGTCTTCACTTCAAGATCCTTCACCATTTTTGTTGCCCTCCTTTGTCTAATAGTCTAATATCTTATATTGTGGCACCAAAAACTGCACACATGGCTCGAGGTGAGGCTGCCCCAGTGCAGAGCAGAGCGGGACAATCCCCTCCCTTGCCCAGCTGGCGATGCTGGGCCTGACAGCAGGGCATTGCTGACTCATATTTAACTTTCTGTCAACCAGGACCCCCAGGTCCCTTTTCACAGCACTGCTTTTCAGTATCTCATTCCCCAGTCTGTCCGTACATCCAGGGTTGCTTCATCCCAGGTGCAGAATCCAGCACTTTCCCTTGTTGAAGTTCATATAGTTGGTGATTGCCCAGTCATCTCATTGCTTGAGGTTTCTCTGCAGATCCTGCCTGCCACTGAGGGAGTTGACAGCTCCTCCCAGTTTTCCATTATCTGTGAACTTGATTAGCATCCCTTCCAGTCCTGTGTCCAAGTAGATTATGAAGATGTTTGAAGAGCATAGAACTGAGAATGGAGCCCTATGGAACCCACCAATGACCAGTCTCCAGTCTGATGTCACCCCATTCCCTATAACCTTTTGTGCCCAACCTGTGAGCCAGTCACTCACCCATCATATGGTGTGTTTACCCAGCTGTGTGTTGGATATTTTGTCCAGAAAGTTCCTGTGAGACACAGTATCAAAATTTTTATTCAACTCCAAGAAGATTACATCAGCTGGTTTCCCCCCCATCAGCTAGGTGGGTTATCCTGTCATGAAAGGAAATCAGGTTTGATAAGCAGGACTTTTCCCTCATAAAGCTGTGCTGGCTGTGACCAGTGGCAGTGTTGTCTTTCAGGTGTTTTTCAATACTGCCCAGAGTAATCTCCTTCATAATTTTACCAGGCACTGAAGTGAGGATGAGAGGCCTGTATTTTCTGGGGTTGTCCTTCTTCCTTGTCTTGAAAATTTGGACAATATTTGCCAGCTTCCAGTGAGCTTGGACCTCTCTGGATTCCCAAGACTGCTCAGAAATCATTGAGAGAGGTTTTGCGATGACATCAGGAGACTGTGATATAAATTGTGTTTCTGGGAAATAATATCATCAATACAGGACCCTTAAAGAAGCAGGGCAAAGATGTACAGCTTGGAGACTGTAATTTCACCTGAGTTTCACCCAGCTATACAGTACAAGTCTCTTTTATCATACACAAGCAAATTTGCACAGCACTCAGAGAGAATATCATGACAATCTTTTGAAGCCTGAGTTGCATTAACATGCCTTCATTGAATAGTATCAGTTATCCTCCCTAATCATGACAGTTACATATAAAGATCTCTTTCTAGGTGAGTCTTATCTATTATGAGAAAAAAATGTCAAGAAATGTCTAGCAGTTTTACAGCATTTGCTTTTCACAAAATTCTGAATACTCTCAATCGGTCAGGTTTCAGATCACCACCCCAAAAATGTGCATGCCCACAGGAAGATCTGTCTTTCTTTCTCCTTAACAAACTCTTAACGCCCCTAGAATTTTAAAAAACAAAGGGAGATGAAGAAGAGAATGAGATACTTCTTTTTTAGATGTTTCCACTAAAGAAAAATAATTTCAAAATCACCACTTGCCAAGGGAAAATAAGGACATTATCCTGAATTACTGAAACACAGGACTGTGAAGTTATTGTTCTTTCATGACGGGTCCATTACATTGTAATGAAAATAATTGGTCTATACTGTAGTTATGTAAAGAGGAATAAAAGCTGGGAAATTCTTGATATAAAAGTATATCTAGATTGAATTGTATGGATCCCTTAGAAATGTCAATTAATTTTAGTGTTTTCTAATTTTTAATCAATCTGCCATTAAAGTAGAACTTTTGGAGACTCGATGACACACTGTTTCGCTAATGCTTGCAATTACTTTGATTCTGTATTTTTATTGATGGGCTTGGGACTTTTAATTATTAACTTTATTTTTAATTATTTCTTCAGTCCCAGTGATAGTAAAGCTATTTGTAGCTAATGGGACTGTATATTCTTACCATGATTTTTCTGTGTAGCATAGAGTTACAAAGAGTTGGGATTTACTTCATAAAAACATTTTAAACTTAATGTAAATAATTTCACCCAGTTATATACAAAAGCCACAATATGAATACACACTGTTATTTCTGCAAATATCCTCAGTAATATATACTTGCGTTAATAATAACAAAAAAAAAAAGTTTAAATTCTACAAACTGACAAGTATAACGCAGAATACAAATAGCACAAATATTCTACAAATAATTCAGCTAAGACGGTGTTGGGTACTGCATGAAAGCACAACAGAAGACCTGCAGTGTGCAGTGTGTGTTTCCTGGCATGCACACTTTGCCATCTCCCCAGCCATCAGCAGGAGACAGTGTGACCCTTCCCTCTGCACAACCTGGGCAGAGTGAGCAGGATGGTTTCTGCAGGAAGGGCTGGTGACAGACCCGGTGGGACACATGCAGGTGTGCATTTACCCACCAACAGCCCGTGTCCAGGATCGAGTGCCTGGGTGCACAGGTGCTGAGATCACAGTGCCTACCTGCCTGGGAACGCAATGTGATTTTTCAGAAAGCTACTCACGTTTTTAACTAATTTCTCCATCAAAATCTGAGAGTAATCACATGGAACAACTCAGCTTTTAAAGTTAAAAGTACACCTTTCTAAAAAAATTTTTTTGCAGCCTTAGGCCCTTCAAAGAAGCGCTGGAGAGGGACAGTGTAAATGAGGACTCAGGCAGCAAACAGAGATCCACAATGAGGGAGAAAAATCGCAAAGGCAGCAACAAAGTCCCCATTACATAAATCCCAGTCAAGTGTCTTAAAGGCAAGACTGCTTTCTCTCTTGTCAGTTCAACTAGCTGCATAAGATATATGCAGTATTTCTCTTGCTCAGATGAGAGTAGGTTCTACACTTTTTAAAAATACCTCTAAAGATGGTGATATAACCACTTCTCTGGGCAGCCTGTCCCAATGCATGATAACCACTGCAATTAAGAAATTTTTCCTAATATCCAATCTAAACCTCCAATGGTACAACTTAAAATCATTTCCTCTTGTCCTGCTGCTTGTTACTTGGGAGAAAAGACCAACTCCTACCTCTGAAAAGTCTCCTTTCAGGTAGTTGTAGAGAGTGAAGAAGTCCCTCCTGATCCTCCTTTTCTCCAGGCTGAGCAACACCAATTCCCTCAGCTGCTCCTCATAAGATTTATAGTTTCAGTTCCTCAATCCAACATTTTTACATGATTAATCCCACAATATCAATGAACTTAAGACCTTTACCTTTAGAGTGCTATGTCACCACAGTTCCTTCATAGTTCTTTAGCCAGCAGTCTGGAAGCAACAACTTGACAAAACGTAAATACCTAAGGACAATGTTTTTATTATTCTGAACAGTGACTTAGAGTTTCTTTTGCTGCATGAATTATTTAACACTGTTTCAAAGAAGCAAAAATCCTTGGTTTTTGGTTGTGTTAATTTTAACTGAAGAAAATATCAAGAGCATTCACTCACACTGACACCAAACAAACAAATAAAAAAAATCAGCTACTATGGCCTTCTGAACGAAAATAAGAAATGTCCTTATTTTGAAAGTTACATTCAGTGTCATATCAAGTGTTTGTATTAATAGCAACCACAGACAAATAGATTTATGAGAGAAACTACATTACAACTTGTGATTTCCTACAACTTTGGAGACAGTAATTAAATTCTATGCCAGAAATAGCATTCTTGTCAATTTTCTTTGATTTGTGCATGACCTTTAATATTGTCATGCTTATTTCCTATAGTCAAATTTAAAAAAAAAATGGTGCCTATAGTTAGATTTCTAAATCTTTATTTATGTCCCTGAACTGACAGCTTGATTTTACAAAAACATTGATAATCAAGCAGTTCTCATTGATTTAATAACAGACTTGGGTGGTGGACGATTAATAATTTTAGGTGCTTAAATATATCCCAGTGTGAGGTCTCTGTTGGTTCTGGTGGCTCTGGTAATGGTGACCAGTTATTTTGACTCGTTACCACACAGCCTACATGGTATTAGATTGTTATTGTACACCAATCTGTGGTCTAGTCCTGTGATTTCAGCCAACAATATCGCAGGACCAATCCCTATGTCCACCATAACGAATCTGAAGAAAATTAGTCAGATACTGCAGAAATCAGACACATAAGTACTACTTTTGTAATGGTTGCAAAAATGCTCCCACAGAAAAAGTCACTGTCGACTGAACTGCACATCTGTTGAAAGGCAGAAACAATAATCTCAGGAATAAAAACAGAAGTTCATCGAAATTCTCATTTCTGTGTTGAGAGGGACTAGTATCCAAGCTACAAATTAAAAACCAACAGAGTGAAGTTTGGTGTGATATAGAGAATAGTAGAAGAGATTTTATAATAGTATAAAAATTACATGAGCTGTTTTAAGGAGTAGGAAGGATCTGGAAAGAATTAAAAACTATTTAAAAAAAAAGAATGAAATAACTGCATAGACATTTAACTTTATATATATAGACATCTACGTACAATATATGTATATTATATAAAACATACATATATACATATATACACATATATACATAAGTATATAATATTTATGCTAGTATTTATCTTTCAAGGTAGAGAATAGATACAAAAATCAAGCACACTGGAAAGAAAAAATGCTGTTTAAAGCACATGGTCCCCTCTTGAAAAACTCAGTGTGAATAGTAGATTCACAGTGGCTTAGGTGATACTTTAAAGAAGGAGGAGAGGAATTAGGCAGGGAGGAAGTGAACAGCCAAGGCTTTGTATGAGACTGAAAGCCTCCTCCCTTCCCTGCTGGGATCATTCATTGCAGCTGGGGCAAACGACCATTAACATGCTCACAATCATTATATTCCTGCTTGCAGAAGGAAGCAGCACATCCTTCTTTCGAGGAAACTATGTATTATATTTCTTCCTCTCTTAGATGGGACTCATCAGATTTTTCAGATAATTCTTAAAAAAATATGTCCATCGCTATCTGTCATTGAGGTATGGGCTCAGCAACACAGCAAAGTCAGAGAACCCATTTTTATTCTGTGTTGATCTCTTTCCATGTAAGATCCATATCCAACAACCTTTAATGATTCTTTATTTAGATATTGAAAGTAGTTTTGGATTTTAACTGCTACGTATCTCCCACTGCAAAACGCTAGTGAATTTATTTATTCAAGTGTCAAAGATAAGTCAAAATAACTTGAAAAGTCATGAAATCATGCAGTCATTGAAAAGTTTTTTTTGGAAGAGATATTTAAAGGTAATTTGTTCCACAGGCAGGGACATCTTTCACTAGATCAAAGACTTGTCCAACATGGCTTTGAACACTGCCAGTGATTGGGCATCCATGACTCTGGGTAATGTTACACTCTCTCACCATTCCCACCATAAAAAACTTATTCCTTATATCCAATCTAAATATATTCTCTTTCGGTTTAAAATAATTATCCCTTGTACTGTTAAATCAGGCCTGATAAAAAGTCTCCCTCCATCCTGAGATTCTTTGTCACAAAATTTTTTATCCTATGACATAATTTTGCTTAAAGCAAGGTAGGGAGCTTCTGAATGTAGTGCATCAATTCTGAATAATAGATATAGGATTTAGTTTTGTATCTAGGCAAATACAGAAACTACCACTCAATTTTTGTATTCAGTACCCTGATTACCTTACATATACAGTTTTCTCTAAATATTTATCACACACCATAGCAGAGACTTCTAGGGATGACCTTTTGAGAAATGAAAAATTATGCAGTCTCCCCATTTGGACAATTGTGATGAAACTGTGAAGTCATGAATTGATTTGGATTTGGGGCTTTATTAGGAGCCTACAAAAAGTATAAGTCTGTCAAAAGCTCAGTGTTTAAAGACACTTTTGAAAATATAATCTTTTTAAAGGTTCTTTGATACTAAGTTCTAGTCAAAATTGGTTGCAATATCTAACTATTTTATATTGGTATTTTTCTGGGCTTAAATTTAAATTATTCTATCTAAACTGCCTTCTTAAATATTAACTCAGATTTGGAAGTTTGAAAAGCTAGATCAATATGGGTTTTGCATGCAGAAGAAAAATGTTTATTAAGAACCTACACAAAGAGATATTTTCAAAACGTCCAGAGTCATGGCTCAGATCTGCATTTCCCATCATCTTCTCACCTAGTCACCATTTTTTTTTTGTTCAGGAGACACAGCATTCTACAAGACTTTGATCTTGGTCCATCCTTTGAGAACACAAAGAAAAGGCAACATCTTAAATAATGCAACTTGTGCAATCTCTGAAGCAAATGGCAAATTAATCAGTCTCTGTATCCTTGGTTTTTTTGAAGACTTGTGCATTTTTAAAGAAGATGGAGTAATTGTTTAGTGACTTGGTGCCATTGATTTTCATTACAGATGATGTTGACTAGGTCCGTGTCAGGTCACTTGGGAGAAATAGCCTTTGCATAGCTAAATAAAATGGGGAAAATACCATTTCTTATTCCATATTCAAAAGGAAAGCTCCAGTCCTTGAAATAAGTTTTGTGTGACCTTCTGGACAAATAGATTTTTCCTTTTTGGCCATTTGAATAAATGAGAGAAATGCAAAGCTGCAGTCATGAAGCAGAGGTCTGGATTATACAGGCCAACAGATTTCTGGTTGAGAAAGATGGTCAGAAGAAAATGTTTAGGATACCAGAGAAATGCTCTCATTTGCTAAATGTATGTGCTACTACTTGATTTCTTCATTGTTAATATCTGGAATAGAAGTTAAGGGAAACCATGAAAAGAAACACTCTTTAAGGTGTGTGGTAGTTTGCAGGTTCTTATAAATTTTTGATAGTTGTGTAGATCATAAGACAGAAATTCTGTAATATACTAGTCATATTTAATTGAGATACCTATTTAACATAGGACCCTCCAGGTCTTTTT
This sequence comes from Atrichornis clamosus, assembly GCA_013400975.1. Classification (NCBI taxonomy): domain Eukaryota; kingdom Metazoa; phylum Chordata; class Aves; order Passeriformes; family Menuridae; genus Atrichornis; species Atrichornis clamosus. The sequence goes on from WBMZ01001196.1 coordinate 22,178, forward strand.
CTCCTAAGGTAGTGCTTGTAATTTTGAAGTGGTTACAATTTTTATATTTTTGAGAAATGACACAGACTAATTTCTCAACTATACTAAAATGCTTATTTCTTCCACTCCAGAGGACTGAAAATATATAATTTCCTTCTCACTTCAGATTTTGCTTTCAAATTGGGAAGTTATTTTTGGATTTGTGTGTTTGGAATCTTCTTTTTTTTTCTTCTGTTCTTGTTTCTGGATTTTCCTCCCACTTTCTCCTGTCTAATTCTTCTCCATCCTTGCCATCTAAACTTCTTCTGTTCTAAAATACGTCATTCTCACTCAATCTCATTGAAATGAAGTCTGTAATTTTAGTTTTACAGTAGCTATTGGGTTTAGGAATAAATCACACTCTTGTCATATTATGATGACTCAGTGAATTTCTCTGGAGGAAAATGTTACTTTTAAAGGTGTGTTGGCTGCCAGTGCTTTTTAGATATCTGCCACAGCAAATTCTTTCTTATAATGATAACTACATGAGGAGAGTCCTTGAGCAGTTATACAATTCAGCAGACAAAGAAATGGAGTTCTTCTAGAATGAGGTGCCTTGTAAAATGGGACACTTCAATCTGTCTGATCATTTACTAGTAAATATAACCATGGAAGTAATTTTTATTTACGCAACCTGCTTCCATAAATATGTCAATAAAAATCTTATCAAAAGCATTCCTAAGAAAAGACAAAGGAACGTGGTTAAAATACTGGTAGTGTTTTGGGATAGCTGAGAGGTAATTTGAGACCACAAAGAGGTTTGAATGATGGACCAAGCACTACTCCCATAGAGGCTAATACGAAACTCTTAAGAAAGCCATTAAATAGCTCTCATACTTCCCGTGTCTGCTCTAAAAACAGCTTTGGGACGCATAATAACCACTTTTCTTTCTATCAGTCAGGTCAGAGGGGAGGAAACAGGGGAAAGCTAATGAGCATGGGGTCCATGAAGAAAGCACTTATGCATATGCCAGTAATAAGCTAAGAGGATTGTCTTTAACAAGAAATGAGTAGTTGTTTTAAACGCCGTTCTGGTTTGGTGGAGCAGTGAAAGGATGTTGTGAAAGGATAGAAGGGGTCTGTGTCTGAGCTCTCACTCGCCCTTGCACTATATCCTCCTCTGTGAAGCCCAGTGTGTATGCATAGCATCATTTGCTATATAGGGATTTAAGTAAATGTTAAGGTTCCTCGAGTTACAGCTTCAGGTGATTTGTGGCAGTGGAAACCACACAGTTTACCCCAATGTCTTTCCTAGAATAAACAGGCTGAGTTGGAGGTGTTTCAAATAATTAAGGTGTTTCCAGCTGATTATGTCCTTATCCACAAAAAAGGTTGCCATTGAGTCTGAGGCTGGGAAGGAGGAAGGGGAAACCTTGGCACAAGTTACTTGAAGTGGGAAGGACTGATCTCCACTCTCTAGTGACCAGCAGTAGGACACAAGAAAAGGGAATGAAGGTGCATTAAGGTAAATTCAGGTTGAAGATTAGAAAATGGTTCTTCTCTTAAGAGTGAGATAGGTTACAGGAACAGGATCCCCAGGAAAATGGTCATGGCACTTGCCTGCCAGGCACGTCTGGATGATGCTCTTAGTCGTATGATTTACTTTTAAGTAGTCCTGCAAGAAACAGGGAGTTGGTCTTAATGATCGTTAGGGGTCCTTTCCAGCTTGCAATGTTCTATGATTCTGTGATTCTAAATTGGTTTCCAAAACGACAAAAATCCTATATATACTGTTATCCTTCCCAGCAGGTTCTTTTAACTTCACACAAAGTAAAAAAAGGAGATATAGGGCTTTCTAGTTTCCAGTTGTTCAACAAAACAAAGCAGTGCTGTCTCAGCAGAGCCAAAAATCTGTACTCAGTCCACAGTAACTACATGCAGTCACTACTGCTGACACTTCTCTGTGCACATGAACAGTATTTGTCTTCTCCCCAAGGCTGCTATCCCTTCTGCATTGCTGACTGAATTGAGTCATCATCATGTCAGTAACTGAATTAGGAAAAATGCTTAAAGTGTCTCCCACAGAATAAAATACCTCATTTAAACTTAAAGGAGATCAGTACTTTGGGGGTATAATCCAACAGTCAATTAAAGAGAAAAATTATGTGGGTGGGGCATATAAGGATAGTTTCACAGGTGTAACTGCATACAGAAAGAGAAGAAACCCTTTAAAATCCTATAATCAAAATATTACTATTTTCATGAGGAAATAGTATGCAAATCAATTGTTATAATATTATTTTTATCAATATTTATAACTCCTTGCAATGACTAAACCAATTTAGTCATTTCCTGTATATCTGCATTTTGGTTTAATAAAGAGACAATAAAATATTCTTATAAAGTTTTACTTTTTAACAATCTCTAAAACTTGTCTATTTCAAACTTCCCAGAAAGATATAGGAAATACTCTGGTTCTCTTTTATGAGAGCAAAAACTTAGCCTTTCTTTTCAGTATGTAAAAAGGAAAAAAACCAACAATGATATTTCCAAAACAAAAGGAAACTGATAGCCCAAAACCAGATTAATGTGATCCCAAATTCCATGAACGGCGCTTGTTGGTGGGAAATCTTCCATAGAATTTTTTTTTTTTTTAATGAAAGTAGCTTGGTCACACCTGAAAATTTCTCAGAATTGTAACACTGCCTTTCTGAACAGGAAAAGGTTGATGAAACTACTGAAGTTTTTCATATATATA
>WBMZ01001197.1:0-107840 GCA_013400975.1 Atrichornis clamosus
GTCTAGCAAAACCACGACAGTTCTTCTGTAGTTTATACTATTTTCACATGGATTCAGTACAAATAATATTTCATTATAACCTGTATGATTTTTAAATGCTGAGAGTATTTCTTCTTTGTCTTTACACTTTCAACATTGTGCCTTCACTTTTCTCCACAACTGTTAAACCAGATCCTTGGATTTTATGGTTTATGAGCCTATAGAACCACATTCAGATGGCCTACCAGCTCCTAATATTTTCTAGGTATTCCTGAAGACCAAGACATCTGGATGGGGGCAGAGAATCTAAGCCAAAGTGTTTCCAATGGCATCTGCATCAAATATTATATCATGCTCTCATTATGTCATCATCACAGTTCTGGGTGAAGGTCACTCTTAGGTATGTTAGAGGAAAAAAGGAAGAAATTCAGGGGGAAGCCCTGTAAGAGAGAAATTGCTGAGCATTAAAGGCAGCTAAGACACTCCAGTGTTCAAAGGTATGAAATGTCAGGACCAGCCAAATAAGATTTTCTAATGTTTATTTTTCATCCAGAGCTGCAGGAGCTAGCAAGGCAACATTTACAGTACAGGAAAATTTCAGAGAGCTGTGTCAACTCTGAGTGACAAGTCATCATTTCAAGAATAAGCCTTAGTCAGTGGACATGTGCTCAGCTGAGAGGCCCCAAAAAAGTAGCGCCGCGCTGGAAGGCGCCGAAGACTTCATGAAGAAGCTGCAGGTTGGGAGAACACAGTTCCCAGTGCCCTAGAATTGACATCAGCTGACCATTTTACAGACAACAAAATCCCATATATGCCAGCAAAGTGGCAAACAGAAAAACTCACAAAGGCTGAAAACCTCCCTGCAGGAATTACCACAAGCTATTTTTCAGTCACACAAATGTCAACTTATTTTCTGATTAAACCAAAGTCTACACAAGCAGAGGCTCAAGTCTACTCAAGACCTATGGTGAATTACATACCTTGCCACAAAACATAAGTAGCAAAGCTCTGGGCAATTGAGCTTTGTGAATGACATAGGGCTGAGGTCACCTGATATGATGAAACCTTCCAAGTACTAAATGAATATGACCATAAATCACAAAATTCACAGGCAACAGCAAACAAAACAAAATCCACCCTCAGTCCTGCATAAGAACTACTAGATATCTTATCCTGAAGGTTCTTATTTTTGACATGTATTAAAAACAGACTTCCAGAGTGCAAATCTGAATAATTTAATGAAGAATATATGAGATTTAGCTACTCTTTTGGGGGAATTGTTTTAGAACAGATGAACATACAGGTCACTTTGAATTAGAAAACAGATTAAAGATTAAATACAGTACCAACAGTGACAAGTACACTTGGATTTCAGCTTATATGGACGTATTAAGAGCCATTGCTGAATAAATCTCCCAGACTTACTTCTACCAGGGTAGGATTATTATTCATTTGTGTTTTTGAGACTCTAGGTGTTCATTTTATTTAGATAATGCATATGTGGAACACTGTGCTCATCTAAACTCAGCTGAGTACCCAGAGAAGCAATGCACTCCTACAGCCATCTGAGAACATCAGGTTATTGGTAACTCCGTGACAACTGTCACTGTAGCATTTGATGAATAGACAGCCTGATCCAAGAAATTTACAGAAGCAAAGGTAATGATTTCTCTGTGTGTAAACTCTCTCTGTGCATAGTGTCACAGAGTAGTAAGTGAAGTAATGTAAAGAGGGGGAGAATCACAACCCTTTGTGAAATGTTTCAAGCAAACATTGAAGTATCAGGAATTTGAGCTGACTTGAGAGTCATGTAAATAGTGTCAGCTTATAAAAACAAGGTGATTCCCTGGATAGGAGAATACCCGTACAGCGTCAAAGCTCCCATGCGTATGTAAACATTCTGTGTAAATATTTGGTTGAAGGTTTCAGTATAGAGAGCTTTTGCTGTCCCAGAGTGTGGGCGTTGTCTAGAAACCTGAGATCAGGAATGACATGATCTCATCTCCCATTACTTAGATAACTGCATTTGATGCATGCCTCAGGGAAATTGAAATGATCTTGGCAGAGGATAAAACAGAGGATTCAAATGTGCTCTTTAACTGATGATCTGGACTTTGAGGATGAAGTCCCATCTGATTTCAAATAGACTTCTAAATATCAGAGAGGAGTTGACAGAAATGAGAAACCACAGATTCAGTTAGTGTCAAGTTATTTAAGTCTGGTTTTAGGATGTTTTTCAGTGGATACCCTTTGCTTGCAATTTAGAAGCTTCCACAGCTGAGGGTATAGGATTGTGTCATTTCACAAGAGATACAAGCTGCTAAAAAGAACACATACATCAGTTTGGATACTCTTTCTGGAGCATTTCACATGCATTCCAGAGGTCAAAGGTAAGGCACAGCTCATAAAACTGTAAAGCACATGATGTTCTTATCAAGGGGGATATATTTTGGAGACTACTTTCATTGCCTATGGTTTGCCAGAGAATACAAGTGTGTCTGATTTATATAATGAAATTAGTTGTATATTTAGAAGATTTTCTAATTATCCTGATTTTGTTCTATAAGGTGAGACTGTCAAAGAAGCACATGATGGCCTTTTGGTCAGAAAATATAAGAGGTGTTCAGCAATTGATAGGCAGGCAGCTGAATGAGGAACACTGATTAAAATATAAAGAGTTTTTATCTTTAGGTGTTTGATCCTCAGTGTATCTTTCAGGACTAAGCACGTGCTTAGGATCTGTGATAAAGTTATTGATGTTCGCACTCTAAGTGTTCTGTCTTCAGTATTCTGCCTTCAGAAGAGAGCAACCAATGCTGGTAATACTGGATCATCAGCTATTAAAACCAATTTAAGAAACTTAGTGCCAGCAACACAAATGGTTGAACCTGCAAAAAGATGGCTAGTCTCACTGCAAGACACCATTTTGTTTCCATGATTCCTTTTAGAAGGCACTTTAGTCTTTGCCATTAGCTCCAAAAGCAGCAGGGTGCAGAGTTCCACTCGGAGACTACCAGGATAAGTGTCTATCCAATCTAAGGTGTAGATTGTGTTAAGAATTGAAAAATGACTCCAAAAAAAGTGTTTGAAAATTCAAGTTTGACTGTTTCAGGTTACTCCAAATATAGTAGGTAATGCAAGAGCTATGTCTCTATAAGAAATCCTGATTGAAAATAATTAAAGAATTAGTTAATATGCATTTGTTAAATTGGAAACCTAGAACATCAGTATTCCCTAGTACCTAAGCAGAGCCACATATCTGCTGATAGTCTCTATAGTAATAACAAAGAGAAGTGTTCTCACATCCTTATCCATACTACATAACACTTCTACTAGGCTGACGAAAGGATGGGGATGAAAACTGTATGTAAATTCTAGAAGGGTTTTGTAACTACTCTTTCAGGAGAGCATTTAAACAGGCATCCCTGCTCCCTTATCACACAATAGTCTTTAGCAAATAAAAGTATTAAAAGCATCATCAAAATGACTGACATTTCATTTGCTGGACTTCAGACAGGATTATAGTTTGTACTAGACATTACCACAGACACATCCTATTCATTCCAGCTGCTTCAGTAGTTCAAGTATCATAACCAAAATTACAAAACACTGAAAAGAGATGAACAAGAGTATGACAAAATACAGTTGTTCTGATTTGGACAGCTGGTTTGGGGTTTGGACCAATGTATACCCAAGATATTTTTCATGGAAAGGACCTGCAATGAGTTTCTTCACAGATTGTTTTCTCCTCTAGTGTGGGATTTACTTACTTGTGATTCTGGCAGCCACTATTGAATGAAAACTAAGCAACTCTTCCACCTCAACTAAATGCTTAATAGCCAGAGGGTATGTAAGTATTCCATATCAGACGGCATTTGTCAGGAATAGAGCATGTGTCTTTTTTATGCTGAAAGTCATTGCAGATACATAATATAATGTAAACATATTGCTGACCCAAACTCCCTGAATTAAATGTTTTAGAAAAACTAAAGCTGTAGTTGATTGCAATTACATTTTGAAGAGTAAATCTTTGCCAGAAGCAGGCAGGAAACACAGCAATTTTTTTCCCTATCTCATCTCCACAAGCACATGGAAGTGAAGTGAGTCTCTACATATTTTATTTTCTACCACTGGGACAGGAAAAGTGATCGCCAAGTGACATTTCGAATTGGGACCAAGTGAACTATGACTCAACCCTTCCTGATTTCAGATTGAGCTGATTTCCAATCAGCCTCTGAAAACGAGGCTACAACAAATGCAGGAAGGAGCTATGGTTTGAGAGAATTAAATATAGTCTGGTATTGATTTAAAGAGAGAAGGGTGGAAATGCAACTGCAAGAAAATGCTGGGGGGAAAAAGTTGAGGGTGTTGGTTGTGATGCTGGCTTTCATACAGATTGTAAGAAACTGAGAGTCTTAGAGGTTTAAAAACAATGCCAAAACTAAATAGCCATTCTTCGCTGTGTATACCTCCATGGTACTGTTGATCTCTAGCTACAGTCACCTTCAGATCTGGTTGTTCTTCCTTATCCAGCATGGACTATAGTAACATTTTTAAGGCATATAGCAAGTCTGTTTTATACACTCCTGTATGTTATGAGAGTTGCTAGACTCGACAAAAGAATTAAAGAATATTATATAAATGAGAAATTCAAGTTCCTATAAGCTACAAAATGCCAGAATTAACATTGTTTGGAAAAAGTTGACCCTTTTTCTCACCCCATGCATAATCAAAATGACACAAATTTTAATTACAGGACCGTATAATAATTTTTCCCCAGCAGCCCCCTGCCTTGCTTGAAGCCCAAGATAAATACTGCTCAGAGAAAGAGGCAGCTATTCAATATTTTTATCCTTAACACGCTATTACTGGCCCCTCTTTTATTTACTGCACACCATCAAATGCCTGCAGTGAATGCAGAATTGTTTATTTCCTCATGGTGTTTCTAGAGTGCTCATCACCACAGAATCTTCATGCCTCGTAAACATTAATAAATTCATCTTCACTATGAGATGAGAGTGTTATTATCTCCATTTTACAGGTGGGGAAATCAAGACAAAGAGACTTCTCAGAGGTCAAACAGTTAATAGGTAGCACAGCCAGCACTGGAACACAGAACTGCATGACTTTTAAGTGTCTGGTCTAGAGAGCTGAGTGCAGTGTCCTACTACTGGTACTTCCTAGGATGAACTGTCATGCAGTGGAGCTCTGATCTTTTCCATATCTGCCTCTGTGAACTTGAACTGTTGTCAAGGATTTAAGGAATGTACAATTAGTGGCTTCCTGCCAATATTTTAGTTTAAATTACTCAGTATTTTATAAAAATATGGCAGAAACATGGATCAAACTAAGGTCTCCAAGTACGTTGAGAAACTTGTCGTTCATGAAACCAACTTTTTTTTCCTGAAACTCCATGGTTTTTTTCTCTATGTAATTCCATTACTAGAGAAAATAATAATGTCAGAAAAATCCCCTGTATTATCTTTACACAGCCGCAACTCCTCTTCAGGACCTTGTTTTCGTGCATATTGAATAATGCGGTGAACTCGAGTACAAAGCAGTGTGTGATCATGTGGTTGAAGACTTTATCAGAAAACATAAATGCAAGAGGAACAAATTAAGGTTGTGCAGAAAGCCATAAATCCAATATTGCTTCAGCTTCTGGTAATTGACTTTCTAACTCAGTTACTATTTTTTTAATAGTAGCTTTTAAGGTTGCTGGCCTCTCTTAGGAGGAAAAAAAAAAAAAAAAATAAAAAAAAAAAAAAAAATAAAAAAAAAAAAAAAAAGATTATTCAACTGCATGCAATAACATGCAAGTCAAACTTGCATACCAGTAGGGTTGAAAACCTGACATTTGAACTCAGGAGCACGTGTTAAAAGACTAACTCTATTGTTGACAACACAAGATAGCCGGTGCTCTGAGGAAGAGGAGTCAGAAAGCTGTTGGCTATGGTCTACTGCTACTATCACTTCTCTTTGTCCCTCAGAGAGACTGTCTGTTTTCAGGGTTCCCACTGCAGTATGTTCAGTTGCTGCTGTGGCTTTAACAGTGTTACAACCTTAGTCTTTTGTTGGAATGAGAGCTGATAATATTTTGAATTGTTTGGGAAGAGAATAGTGACAAATACCTGACGACATCTGAGTACTTCTCTCTGACAGTTCTACTCAGAATTTAAATGTCTTCTCAATCATTATTTTGACACCCTGCCATATAATTGCCAGTAACACAGGTAACACAAGGCAATGGACCGTTTTTTTCCTACAAAAATATATAGTTTGTACAAAGTGAATGAAACCTTACTAGAAAAAGGCATCATACTTCTTTGATCATTGAGTTTTAGTAGTGTAGAATATTCAGTCCCTCTTTCAAACAACTTTAGTGTTCAAAGCTGTTAAAATTAGAATAAAGCAGAAACAAATTCTGTAGCAAAAAATTTTTAGGTCTGCTAAATACAGGGAGCAGTAGGTATTAACTACCTACCTATTACAAGCTGATTTTGAAAGCAATTGATTCAGAGTCTGCTTAGAAGTGTTGTTTCCACTGTTTCCTTCAAAAAATATAGTACAATAAGATATCACAAGGCTGGACTCCACGGCACACACACGATGGCAGCCCGCCATCATGGGGATTATCTAATATCACCTAGGGAACATTTAATTATTTAATACCACTCAGCTGAAATGAAATACCTCTTACCATTCTGAGAGAGCAGTATTACAATGGGCCCAGAAAAGACCTACAAAATCCAGGAACAAATTGTTATTTGGAAAGTGTTCAAATTTTTTAGAAGCTCTAATCTTTACAACTGTCTTATCTAAAATCTGTCACTGAAAAATGTCTATCCTCCAAGTGGAGATGAAGTCATCTTTCCCCAGATTAATATTATTTTGGGTAGTACATTGAAATGAACATGATTACCATTACGTCATATCATATAAATAAAGTTGCAGTGACAATATTTCTCCTGTTTGCATAACAGTTAATGGCATGGGGAGCAACAAGTATGCAGGAGAATGCAAACATCAAAGCTCCTATTCTCATAGATTTGAGGGGAAACACAGCCAGCTTATTTGTTAAAAAAACCTGTGACAAAATAAACCACAAAGATTCGACCCTATTATTTAAAAGCAACAGTTTATAGCTTTAACATCCTTTTTCTCTTCCAGGTATGACATGCAGAGCTGCATTTGCAAGATAGATAACATGAAAAAAGATAAAAATAGTGTCAGTGTCCATTTATGATCCTATAATTCTAAGATGTCAGTTAACAAAGAAATTGAATACAAAACATGTAGAAGTTAAAAAAAAAAAGAAAAAAAGCCCAAACCTACAGGCAAACTATGTAGCTTTATGCAAGCTGCATGACTGACATAAGCTATTTACCATTTTATCAGTGATTGAATAATAGAAGCAGGTGTTCCTACCGGTCTAGGTGGAATACTCTCACTAAACATTTCCTAAATCTATCGTTCTTGTATCAGTGATGCATTGTGTTGCTGTATTTTCCAGGGCCTAAGTTATGAAATAAATTCACAATACACCACCTTAGAATCAACCAGCAGTACTTATATCTCAGGTACTGTAAGCTATTAATTCTTCATTTAGAAGAAAATTAATTCAATTCCTCCAAAGAGATAGTGTATTTAACTTTTTATGTACAGTGCCTAGCACACTGTCTGTTTATAAATTATGAACAGGAACCACAATTTTAACAATTACTATTTTCTCATGGACTTCAAGGAGAAGAAAAAAACCCCATACAAGTAATAAAATAACTCAAACCCATCTATCTATATGTTTTAAGCCACTGCAACTTTCACAGACAGTTTTGAATGACCCTTAAAAAAAAATTAACTTATTTGGGAACACTTATAGTACATGCTTACATTTTTTTTTTAATTAAAAAACCTGTGGGCATAAAATACGCATTTATCTAATACATGCTGAAATATTATTTAAACCTAATCTTTTGATGTGTTCATCATCAAGCAGTAAAGATGGTAATGACACACATACACAAGCATTTCTAGCTTCATGAAGTTTCCGGTATCTTTATATCCATATTTATGCTGCTTTTAAGTGAAAAGATGATCTTGTTCTTTCAGCCACCATCCCTTCCCATAACAAAGGCTATTTCCTTCCAAAACTGTAGTTGAGAGTAAAGTAATTTATAAGCTTGTTTGCATTTTATTTCTCAGTCTATAATTTAGCAACATAAGGTTGTTTAACAAAATTAGGCTGGACATTAGGAAAAAATTCTTTACAGAAAGAGGGATTGGGCACTGGAATGGGCTGCCCAGGAAGTCACCATCCCTGAGATATTTAAAAAGAGACTGGATGTGGCAGTTAGTGCCAAGGTCTAGCTGATAAGGTAGTGTTAGGTCATAGATTGGACTTGATGATCTCAAAGGTCTTTTCCAACCTAGTTAGTTTTGTGATTATCAAAACAATAAAATATCTTTTACAATGTTTGTTACCATGTCTTTCAAACCTTATTAGTTATTAGCAGTTCATCAGTAAAGCGGAGTAGTTCTGTATGTTGCTATCTCTTACGTGTAAAATCACAGGTATATACAGGCACTTTCTGAGCAATGCAAAAAGTGCATATTCATAACTATTAAAATAAAATTAACCAGATATGATTTATTAAGTTTTCTATATTTAGAGACAAAAACAATCCAACAGAGCTCTTTACTGAAAAAGACAGAAGAAGTGAAGTAAAATTAGGTCATAATGCAACAAACCGTAAAGTTGAAAGCGGGACTAAAGTTGTACGCTCTCTCATCTGAAATTCAGATGATATAGAGTAGATTTGGAAATGAATGGCTGACATAGATTTTTGTCAGATTCTGATTTCAATTTGTGTGCTGAATTAGTATCTTTTGTAGATAATCCCCAAACTCAACCAATAAAAATATTTTCTTCAAAGAGGAGAATGGTAACTTTAGATTCGCAATGCAAGCTTTCCATTCCTAGAGTACATTCTGCATGTTTTTCATTGCTGTGGCCTGTATGACTGCTTATCAAATTTAATATGCTCTAGATTCTTTTGTCAACCCTTCAATCATTGCCCGTTACCTATGCGCTCCTGCTTGTTTACCTCTTCACTATATTTGCACTTAATTTTTATTTCCTATCACTGACTATTGCTATTGTATATAATATCAAAAATATTGTCTCCTTTTACAACTTTTTTGCCTTGTATGACACTGTTTGACACTAAAAGGCACTATAGAGCAAGCAAGAATTAAAAACTATGACTTATAAGAAGCTATTAAGAACAGGGCACTACAGCTCTATACATAGTGTACAAATCTTCTCCACCATACCATGACCAATGAGCTATTGCTCTCTTTTCACAGATGAGGGTGTTGCAAGACCTTTGATTTTGTTGGTGGTAATGGTGTTGCAAGTTTTGAAGAGCTATGAAGACAGTTGGCATATCGTGCAACACACATCCAAATTACATTATGGAAACCCTTCTGAAAATAAGAATAACTTTCTGATTAAAAAAATGGTTTTTTAAAGGACATTTCTCTGTTGAAAATTTTAAGAAAGCAACTAAAATTCCCGTCTTTGTCTTTTTCTTAGACGGACAGATGAAAAACTGTGCTCACCTTTCCACTTAATTCTCTGCCACCCACCTTCTGAACTGTCTGACCACATCTAAATTCATTCCAGAGAGGGAAATGATGGATTGTCTACTGTCTTGTTTAAAAATCCCTCTTCACATCCCCCTCTCTATCTGCTGTTCCAGTAATACTGTTCCAGAGATGCCATGGGGCTAGAAAACAAGGGCTGGAATAGGAGGGTATATATATAGAGAGAGAGAGACAGAGATGCAGACGTCTGCTCTTGGTGGTCCATGTGACTATTTTGTCTGTTTTCCTATGAGAGAGTACTGGATGGAGGATACTAGGTAATTTCAGTATTTACTGAGGCCGACTCCACCTTCCAAATACATGACTAGTGCTTCTGTGTGCTCTTTTTGTTGATCTTTGCACATTTCAAGAATCTCAGCATCATACATCTCACACTGTAAAAGCCTGTCTCTGCCAAGGGGAATGCTGGGTTTCTGGGAACCATAGGCACACAGCAGTCAACCATGTTTTGCAGCAGAAGCACATCCCAGTGCCCAGGAAAAAGGAAGCATTCCTTTTTTCTGGATAGAATTTCCACCTTGAGATTGATAATTGTTACCCAGCAAAACACTGTCTTGTAGAAGCTAGTGTTTTTTCACTGTTTTCAGGAGAAGTGTCTATGTGATCAGTTTTTCCAGGAAATATTTTGTATTAAAAAACCCCTCCCAATAAATTCTAGCTGCAGCTTCTTAACTAAGAAGATACGGACATCTATGCACAGAACACCTCATTTTTGTCTCAGTGGGACAGAGTACAATTTAACCTATGCATGTACTGAAAGTCATAGAGAGTTAGAAAACACCTTTTTAATCCCTGGATCATTTTACCATGTTGCCTACTGCTTTATGGTCCCTGGAGAATAGCTTAAAGTTTTATGAACATTCAAACCAAATTTCTGTTAGACTAAGTGAACCACCTGTTACAGATGTCTTGTTAATAACTCTCTTGGAGTATACTAGAGGTGACTCAACTAAATTAGTTTGAAATGGGTGGTTATTCTTGTCCAATAAACACTTTATTGAGAGTCCTCTGTGTTCATAACCAACTTTGGTAGCAATTCATTTCCAGTTGCAAGTCAAGACAGCACCAGCCCTTCATGTTCTAATAAACAAATGGTTTAACAATTGGGAGCTAATTGTCACAGTGGGACAGCCTGGAATTCTTGTAATCAGGCCTGTATTGTCACAATTCATTTTCATATTGTAGCAAAATAACCTCAGGAGCCCACTAGAATTAAAAGAAATCTCACTTTATACTCACAGATGCTCAGTCTATGCACTTTAAATCAGATTCAGTAATCTTAGACCACCTTAACCTCCTCAAAATCAACAACCAACATTTTCTAGCTATGTCTAGGAATGACACTTCAGCAATAAAATCCCATTTGCAAAAAATGGATGGGATACATTCAGTGGCAAATTACTGGTAATATTTTACAGATTTACTCCACTACACTTTTACTACAAATCTTACAAAATCAGCACTTATTTAAACCACAGGCGTGTTTATAGACAAGCATACATTGTAAATCATAGCCAGGATCCAACTGGTAAAATAAACTTACTTGCAAAGAGATATCTCTTTTATGAGCATGTCAATAAATCCAAACCTAACTTCCAATGTATCTAAATTCAGGGTGCAACAGTGCTTGAGATTTTTTGAAATAAACTATTTTCCATTCACTCAGTCTCACTTTATCCATGTTTTTCCTAATTTATTTTCAACTATTCTATAATACTACTATCATTCTTCTTTAACAAAGAAAACCATAAACATATTTAAATAATAGCATGTTGCGAACTAATGAAAGCAACACCTTCTGAGCTTCAGATAATGAAAGTTGCAGAAGAAGCCCTCAAGGCTTCTACTGTTGTTCACAATTGTCCAGAAAATATACCCATTTGCCAGTTGACTCACAGCCTTTAAAAAGGCCTAGGACTATCCTAGAAGGGTCCTTAGCTCCTAGAAAGCCTTATTAATGACATGCAAAATCTTGAAAAACACACCTATGCCAGCTGAGCTGAAAGTATTTGGTCTCACTTACATAGACACTGACTTTCACCTGTCCTTTTTTTAACAAAGGGAATTAAGTTAGAAAATTTAAAGGGTCAGATATTCACTGGTTTCCAATCAGGGAAGAAATTATATGTTCACTCAAAACAAAATTTGAGTTGTTCCTAAATTGGTTTGCAAATGCAAGTGAGTCCCTTACAATTCATTTTGAATATGTTTAGATGTGATTTTTTTTCACCACCTATGAGAAAATATCTAAATTACTTTTTCCTGCACTAAGCCAAGACTATTATGGAAAATCCTACTTATTAAACCAGCCCTACTGGAAGTTCACATTAAATTCCAAAGACAAAGAAAGCAATTTTATCAACTACTTTTTCACAGCTCATGTTTAGTTGTTTCTCTTACTGTAACAAATTGAGTAAATACACCCACCTCATTAAGAACATATACTTAAGAACTAGCTGAAGTATCCTAATTATAACTTCTTCTTGTAAAATAAAAATTACTAAATCCTAAAGAACTTATTTGATGTTTATTTGATTTTTCTTATTTGGATAAATATGCAAAACCGTGAGGATTTAATTTCTCAAAGTCTGACAATTACTATTTCCAGCAAATTTAAAATTATAAACAACTAATTATATCAATATATAATCTCAAAATGCCTTTAGCCCCTTGTTTCATGAAAAACAAAAAAAACACCCACTCCAAATCTCAAAACAAGCTGTATGACTTGTAGTTATCCCCGGAGTTTCTAGGTAATGAAAAAAAAGTAAATCTCATGATGACTGCCCTTTATGCACCTGATCTCTTGACCCAGGTTTCAAGGCAGTTGTTCGTTCAGAACTTTGTGCATTTCTGCCTGGGCTTTCTGCATCTTAAATATTCTAGCTGGTGTTTTTCCTGCTGGTTCTTAAGGAGAGATCTATTGCGAAATAAATAATTTAAAAAAAAGCGTCTCAATGACTAATCATAGAGGCAATAAGCAAATGAGCTAGATGGACAGTCAGAACAGATCATTAAGTAAGGACAACATCATAAGCTTTAGAATCAATACACAGAATCCAAACATGATTTGGACACCATTATGCACTATGAAATGGAATTTTTAAAAAAGATTATTTTAAGCCTTGAAACAGAAGAGGAGGAGGTGATTTTATTTTGTAAGATTTTAGTTCTGATTTGTACTATTAAGTTTTGTTAAGCATAATACTTTTATTTTTGTTTCCTGGATTGTGTGAAGTAAACAATGACATTCAGTAATCATGTTCTTAAGAAAAAAATATATAGTATGCCCCTTTGGTGAAACAGTTTTAAAATTCTAATAGAATTTCAAGGTTATTATCTATTTCAGATCAACACTCGAGGTCAGAGTTCACAGCAGCCAGAATTTACAAACCTCCAATGGGTTTTGATTGACAGCAATCAGCATCTCTTCAGCATCACTGAGGGAACAAAGTACAGGTCAAGACAGCAGGCGATTTCATCTGTCATTTTTAATTATCTAAATGATATTCACAGACAAAACCTTTCCCATCCATCAGGGCATCGCATTACCATAGACAATGTTTGTTTAAAGAAGAGGCCATAAAATCAAACAATTATGAATGCAGACAAGCCTTGCTATTGACTGCATAAATAATCAAGTGAGATTTCCAAAACTCTCTGCTAATGAATTGGTAGATTGCTGGCAGGAAGTGGCAAGTAATAATACAGACAACAATCTAATGTTCTTATTGACTTTTACTAAAGCTTAGCTACAGTAGCAAAGATCTGAAAATGACGTCAAGTAAGGTTTCCATAGGAGCCGTATTGATATCAGTACACTGCTAAAATACAAGTAGTTAACTCCTGACCTCAAAGTAGGACCAGCAATCCCCTGTGAGAGAGCTGAAACACTAACAGTACAATATATCATGAGCTGAGTCAACAGCCTCAGGGTTCCAACAATGTTACTGCACTGGCAAGGGTCCCTTCTTTTGCTGTGTATAACAGCCTGATCCACAGCAATTCAACTGAAATCCCCAAAATTAACTCCATTTGAGTCTATGAGTAAATAAACACCTGCAAAGTGAAACTGCAAAGTGTATCTAATACTGCTATGAAAAATATGGTGTTTAGAACACAGTCTGATGGAATGTACTCACCTTTCTCATTTGGATGTTCCCAACAGCTTAACAAATTCACAGTTTAAAGGCCAGAATCACAGGTGACATAAATTGCCATAAATCCGTTGCTTCATTTACAGTATGTCATTAACTCTAATCACAGGTAACTAGCTGGCCCAAATTTTAATGGAAGTATTGGTTTCATTAACCACAAAAAGCTGACAAGCTGGTTCTAAGAAACTAATATGAGATTTCCCAAAAGGAAAAAAAAAGGCACAGAAAGATGATACGTGAAGTGTGCAGACTGTCTCTGTTCAGTGGGGCAAAGCTTAAGATGCCTTTTCTCCCACTATGAAATACTGGAGAAGGATTTCCTCTGGGTAAAGAGTAAAGGAATTAGGGTTGACACAAGATGCACAGTGAAGACAATAGCCTAGTAGATGTACAACACAAAATAACAGTGAAAGCTTTTTCACAAAGCCGTTGAGGATGATTATGGAGATAAAGAATAGCAGAAACCTTTCCCCTCATTAACACATGTAGACCTGATTGATGTCAGTATGCAATTCTAGTTTCTTTCACTTGAAAACATATCACTAACTACACTTCTTACTCATATGATGTCCCTGGGACTGGTTTGGCAAATGGTATGAAGCAAAAAAGAACTTTTGTACTTCAGAATCCCAGTAGCTTCTCCTGCCAAACAAAATAAACCAATCTATGTTTGCAAAATCTTTAAAAGCCAGCTGTGTTTCTGGGATTGTCCTTCACATCCGTAGTGTCTGAATAAGCCCAAACTAGTTCATTGATGGTCTCATATTAGCTCATTCACATTTTTCAAATCTTTATTAGCTCTTAATAACCTTTCACAGATGTCAAAGAAGGAAACTGGACTGATTTCAATGGGATCTCAAAAAGGAAGCTTTTAAAAGGATAAATGAGAAAAGCTCATGATCCAGAGAGATAAAGCCTATCATTATATCTGATCTTGGTTCACAGAAAAAAAACCAAGTAATGTCTAATTAGTCCCATATAACCCACCTCCTGGCCTAAAAAATTAGTTAAAAACTCTTTCCTTCCCCTTCAGCACCGTTGCACCCCCACACACGTACTCCCTAACTCTAATTATCCTCAAGGAGTACATCTGATTCTCACCAGCTTGGTCATCGAGACTAAACAGAGTTCACAGGTTGCATATTTCCAACTGCAATTTTCCCCCTTGAACACATAACTTGTATATAACGCAAGACACACATTTTTACGTAGTACTGTGGAGCTTGCTAAAAACCCACTCTGAATTTCTTCTCAGTAGGTAATAAATACAATATGGCTTGTTTTCTCACCTGATAACACACACAATAGATGCAGCAAGAGCATACAACTCCTAGAACTGAGACTTTCAGTTCAAGTTCCATGAGTTCAGGTTTGGAGCCTCTGGAATTCCTGGTCAGGATTTCCACTCATCAGCTCACAAAGATGACTGCAATGGCCTAAATTCACCATGAATAGATGTCTGATAGAACATAATGCATTTATGTGAATAGAAGTCAGTCTATATCTGACTATCGAGAAGGCGCTGCCAACCTAGGTAAAAAATAAGTTCAACTTTACAATTTTTTTTTCTTTAGTTTGAATGAAAATGTTAATTATACCTCAGTTCACTTCTACAGAACTTTGCTGTAGCTGTGTATTTCAGTGGAGAGAGAAATGTAATTCAGATTCACATTCACGATTCTGGGTCATGGCAAGATCAGAGTTTCTAGAGAAGCAGATACAACCAATAACTGCACTGAAATTATTCTAACGGCAGGTGTTGCTATACAAGACATCTTTAGCAATTACTGCTAAAATGGCACACTAATCAGCTTGGTAACCACTTGTTATAAAACAAGCAGTGATTCCTCCAAATATGAAGAACTTTGGTTTATGCATTTCACTGTGAAGCTTTTGCCAATCTTTTATTTGTTTTATTTTCCAAATGTAATACTATGCTTTATTGAGACTTACCCTCTCTTACCCATAAGAGCTACTTTTTCTACTACCAGCATTGTAAAAGGAGGCTTAAAGTTTACATTCACTTTATCATAATATATTTTTAGGTTATTTTAAGTCCTATGGATAAATATCTCTGTCTTGTTAGAAAGACATCTCATTTCCCCTAGGAAAATGTACTGTTTTTAAAAAATCTCAAAATATAAAAAAAATATTAAAAATGTTTTGTGAAGAATGGCTCTCTAAAGTATTAAGTTGTGTTTAATAATATTCCTTCTTTTACTAAAGCAATCATTTACACCATGGACAGTCTGAATTAAAATAATCCATCAATGCATCATAGCTAGGTTGCAGGCAGTGACACAAAGAAGAATGCCATGGCAACAAACCAATGGAACTGTAGAATTTCATAGTGTCAAAAGAAATAGGGAATCTCAGCTAGGTGACTTTCTCAGAGAGGAAGCTGGCAATATTTATAGAGAATCATTACTTCTAGAAATTATGTTTAGAAAGTGTTTTAAAAAGGACACAAACCACTTTTGATTATGTGACAATTCTGAAGAAGGATGGTGGTATTTGGTCCCAGAACTTAATCCTGAATCTCCTCTAGAAGTAAATAAGTATTAATGCAAAGTTCTTATAAGACATCTTGACCTGTCTAGGCAATATAGACATGATTGTTCTCAATGAATTCATTCTATTCCTTCTCCCCATGATACTAGCAGTCATGATATTTTCAGTAGATTAATTATTTCCTGGGGAAATTCTACAATACAGGCCACTTTGGATTTCATTCTTTTCATAGTTATCTTCTAAAAGATAAGGCTAGATTTCAGAAAAGGATATTAAAGCATGTGATTATTGACTTAATTTATTTCAGGCTTTTTATGAGTTGGTTGCGCAAGAAATATGGGACCAGCTAAAATTCTTTGAGAAAGACTGTAACCAAGCTTAAATATTTAAACCATCTTTTTCAATAGCGCCATTATTCCAGCACCTCATGTTGCAATATTCCAGGTTTCAAATCACAGTAGCTAAGAAAAATGATTAAATCGAAAAAACACCAATCACCTCAAAATAATTCCACTGTCAGGGAAATGTTCTTTGCTGAAGCTATTTTCTAGATTTGCAAAACTAATGAAAATGCTGAAAAAGCAGTATAAGGAAAATGGTATCAGAAAGTTGTGTGACAGTTTCATTAAATGCCGATATTGCTTCTTCATTAATTAAAAAAAATCCCCCAACCCAAAACCTTGTGATGAAAACAGGCAGATATTTTTCAAGACAAATCAGTCTAGAAGGGTTTAGCTAGTATAATTAGAAAATGTCCTATCTCAAATGGCTCAATAGTTGCATATCATCACATGACCAAAAGTCAAAATACTACATCACCAAAGACTGCAAAGGGCAAAAAAAGAGTTAAACAGAAAATAACTTTCTCCTTGAAAGCAGAAATCAGAGTAATATATGCTTGCACAAAATAGAACAAGTAAATTATCTTGAAATAAACGAATTTTAATGAATGATTTTGTTATATTGACAGGGAACTACTAATAATCATGTTCTTAAAAGAGGCACTTAATTTGCAGGAGGAAATCTTCCTACCTATAATTAAAGCTGTTATGCTCTTCTACAAAAGCTTTTGCAATACCACAATATAGTCATTCATTTTGCCTCAGCAGCTCATGGAATTCAGCCCTGGATAGTACTTTTTAAATTATTATCATAATCTTTTTGTTTCTGCTTACATGCACCTAATAAGAGAATCATTTAAGCACCTTTTCAGTTAATCATAAACATAGGTGTAGGGTTAAACTTAAACACAGAACACAATTCAAACAAGTTTACCATAAGTGATCAGTCAGATGGACAATATGTGCTCTCAGGAGCGCAACTTTTTCAGCTCTGGTTCATTAGTGGTGATATAAATCAGGAGTATCCAAAGAAGTCACTGGATTAAATAGTTCTAAAAAGAGTGAGAGGAGGAACAGGCCTGGATTGCTTGCATTTTTGAGGTCCACACAGTGGATGACATTTCCTGCTTCTTAACAAAGCATTAAAAGTCAGAGAAGTAAACTTCCACTTAGCCAGTGCCATAAATTTCAGAGAGAAAAGGTCTTAGGACCTTTGGCAGCTTATACTTTTCTAATATAATAAAGCTCGTAAGACTCAAAGGTTATGTTGAAGGGTTAAATTTTTTTATATTTGAGATCTTTTTCTTTTTCAAAAAAACCAAAATTGTAGCACTTCTGGAGATTAAGCCTAACATTGAAGTACACTCATACATTCAGTCAGTTCCTTATGCTGAAAACGTCTGCCTCAATATATGCTCTGAACTTCCTCCTTTTTACTCTCTTATGCAACTGAAAAAGTGTTCTTTCTTTCAGTGAAAATTCAGTTATATACATGCAAACAACTTAAGTAAAATCTATTAAACTTTCATTGTGGCTTTTGCAGTCATGGGATTTTTTAATTTCAAAGAGGAATGCATCCATCTTTTCTTCAGCTCACTTCATTCTGATATTCTGTTCATTACAAGACCTTGGTCTTTGTATAGTATTGTAGAAACAATAGCTATTTGCAGAAAATCTATGTGTTCAATGTTTTCCATATTACATTAATTTACTGTGCTAGGTGTTCTCATCTTTTTTGGACTGAACTTTTAAATACCATTAACTACATATTGTGGCTCCTGCAGCACAAAGTTCACGGAGGAATTTGACTTCAGATGATTAGCAAAAAATTTGTCACATGTCACCTAAAGGTTTAGCTTTGCAGCAATATTCCAAAGTACACAGTATTTAGGGAAAAATCAGAACATGAGAGTGAAATAAGAACTTTGCCCCATGGCTTACTTATGGTTCCACTTTAGGATCTTTTGTAGTGAGGAGGTCACATGGATCACAAAGCTACAATTTTGGTCATAAAGGAATGCTTGTATCTTATGTAGCCATCTTCAATGCTTGCTGAATTCCACATTATTTCCATACCCTTTAAATTATTCTCATATAATTAATATTAGTTTGAGCTCTTTTGATGTGCTAATATGTGAGGGACACTCATAAGGTCTAGTCTTGGACAATTAGGATTAATTTCTGTGCTTCTGTTATAGTCACGAAAGAGAGAAAACTTACTCTAACACATAGCTCACAACAAAGGCTTTATTTTACAGCTGTGAAAAGCCTTCTATTTCTAGTTAGCCTTCTGCATGCCCCAGACATCACACAGTTAAATGAAGTGTTTCTACTAGAAAAGATACAATTTGCCTGTAGTAAGAAAAATCAGGAATGAATATAGTTTCATGAAACAGCACAACGAACAAAATAACAGTGGAGACCATTTTTTAAACATCTCAATTCTTTCCAACAAGAGGTTTTTCTGGGGAATTACCTCCATGGTTTTATTCACCTTTTTTCCCATAATATAAAGTGTTTATTTCTTATGTAATGCATAAAGTGTTTTATAAGAAAGATCATGCTGGCTGACATCTTCAACATCTCTAAAACTCTATGTCACAAATCACAGTAGGACAATCAAATAACTGATATTCAAAGCACTACATATATTAACGACAAACTAAATGAAATGTAAAGAAAGCTATTGTTGTACAGAAAAGCAAACTAGTTTATTTATTTTTTTAATTAAAAGTCTTTTTTACCTCAAGACAGGTTTATAAAGACAGAACTTAATGGTGTCTTAGTGGGTTAACACAATAAAAAGGGCATTGTGCCTTCTCTTTCTCTTACATTTCTGATTTTTCTTTTATTTTGAAACATTTCCCTTTAAAAACAAGCCCTATACTTCTCTTCTGCCAATCAATATTGGCACTGGTTATAATGAAAAACACATTGCATGAATTAACATCTTTAAGATAAGTATTCCTGTTGTTTTTATTAATAGCATTGTAAAACAGAAGAACATAATTGCTTAAATGCATTGAAACGTAAAAGAATAATAGGCCGTATTTGTTCCAAATAACTAACATTTTTATATACTAGCTTAATGAGTTAATAATTATTGGCTACTTATATGAAAGGACAACCACTTCTTACTTAAAGAATTATGAGGTACATGCTGCGCTCTCAGCAGTCCTTTGAGTGCCATTCTCATTTTAGAACAGAGGAGACTTCTAGAGCCCTCTAGACTTAGAAGATCAGCTCCCAAAAATCCTTATATGCCATATGAATTCTACATTAAAAAGACCTGACCAGAAGTTTTCAAAATAAAAATATACCAGCAAAGATGTGCAGGACAGGCGTTAAGAAGAGCATATGTCCGTGTTCACAGTTCACTCCTCTATCTCTGTAACATCTATCTAGACTAGTCAAGGGTAAATTAATCTCTGGTATTTTTACCAGTTAATGCTTACAGTGAATTTAGTATAAGGATCTAAGTCAGGCAAGAAATGAATGCTCCACTCATGTTTACACCTACCTCTGAGGGAGATTACAGGCAATTAAAGAAGACAGTTTAAGCTTAGTTTTCAAGTTCTATGACACTTTCATCCTCTAAAGGAGGCCAATATGTTAAGTTTCTTAGTCCTAGAGTGTCCTTGATGCTTCTTGGTGTCAAGTGCTCATTCTTCTATTTCAAACTCTTTGAAAGACAGCCCTCTCACTAGCTTATGCAAGTGAAAAGTAGCATGGGATAAAGAAATCTTTTTAAATTATTATTATTAAATTACTGAAGGAGAAATACTGGGGGAGAGGGGCGGCAGAAGCCCTTATCTCTGTTACAGAATTTTCTCACTCTCTGAGATTGCTCAGTGTGGCACGAATGGATTTAGCCTTCACAGAGTTTATGAAACTGAGACAGTATAGGAAGACAACTTTATTAAAGAGAAGTTATTTCAGGGTTTCTGGAGACCAAGGCTGACTCAGGAACCCATACCAATTCTCCCAGGAGAATGAACAGGTAAATATTAACAAAGTTTCTTCTCCAAATAAGAAAAAAATCCCACTTGTGAGTTTCAGTCCTTTCAGACGTATTCTTTTGGCATTTAAAAAATATTCTCATTTCCTCACTGTGCTGCTGCTTTTACACGCCTGCATAAGCAGAAAAAGCCTTATGCATCACAATCTTGCCATGAATGGAAAGAGCCCTCATACAGTCTCAGAGGACTTCTTTCGACCTAAATTGGCCTTTCAAATATAACAGCACTGTTTCAGAAGACTTGGCTTATCCATTCAGTGACTGTGCTGGCTGGGATCTCTAACTCATTGGGAATACAGAATCTGCTCCAGGTTGGGAGCCAACTGCTGGTGTAACACTGACAGATGCGGGACCCATATGCCCAAGTCTGGGTAGGATGCTTGTATCATTGACATCTGGATGTCAGCTTTCCTTTTCTGGCTCTACTTCTGGCTTTGCTGGTAAATCTGATTGTCTGTCTCTTGCGGGTCAGCCTGCTGCTACCCTGTAGCCATGTTTTGTGGATTAGTGAGTGGTTCCTCTCTATTAAGGAGTACTATCTGAGTATACTATGCATCCCTTAATGCTTTCATAGGCTACTACACATCTAATTCCAGTATTTCTACTTTTCCTGGTGATTTCAGCACAGATGATAAAATCTTGCAGGTGCAGTGAATCTGTAGAACATGTAAATGTTCATTTCCTGTCTAGTGGCTAGGAAGTTATGCTGATACCATCCATTACTTTTTAATCCCAAACAATTCTTTACTGTTAGATATACTGCCAGGAATTACAAGTGTAACATTTGAATGACACCACAAAGGCATTTTTATGAAGAGGAAAACACACATCATTAAAATGCTTTTAATGGTAAAAAACACCAAAACCAAACAAAACCTATGTAAAAATTTTCAAAATATTATTGACACCTACCTAGATATTTGCATGTGTCACCTCTGGCAGGCACATTTTTTACACTAAAAGAAATAAAATGCCCTGTAACTAAAATGCTGTGCTCTGCTGTTACTACTGTTCTTCCTCAGTTGCTCAGAAAAAGTGAGCTTTTATCCCTTGACTTGAGAATGAAAAATATTGACCTTAGTACTTCTGAACAAACCTTGATAACCCCACAAATTAAGAAATCTTAACCATTTCCTTATGTAAGAGATGGGAAAGGCTACTTTCTGTTTAAATCTGGAGTCTGCCAAAACCACAGGGAGGTCACTGAATGTCATTCTAGAGCAAGGCTTAAGGGTATACATGCTCCTATATCCAGCAACAGCAGCTACAATCACTTCATGCCAAGCCTCCTACATGAAGATAATTCATGCTCTCATCAGGAATAATCTATCTGGGAGTTAGGGAAACTTTTATAGAATGAAAGCCAAATGCTGCTAATTTGCCTTGGCAAACACTGGAAGTGTGGGGGGCAGTACAAAGTCATCAGCCTAAATGTGCAAGGACTAGATATGTGGCCACCCCCTTCCTCTCCCACAGCACGTGCCTAACCTTATGTGGAAAAAAATGCGGCCTAAAGTGCAAATGTGTGGGATCTTAAGTAGACACAAATAAGAATCCCTACAAGACCTTCAATGCAATGCCAGTGACAAGAGCAGGCTTTTCTACAGGAAGGTATAGTACCTCCTGCTAGCCAGCTGACATACACTTGCAGGTTGTATCTTTCACATCTTTGGGAGCCTACAAATAGGTGTGTAACTAAAATAACATATTTGGTTTTTTCCAGCTGCAAAACATAAAAATTAATAGCTACAAGAAATTAAATGCAAAAACATGTTTTTCATTTTGAGGACATTAAGCTTGGGTTTATAATAAGCAAAACCAAGCATTTTTTCTTGTTTTGATAGACTAATACAAAATTATATCCTTGAAAATTTGAACAGTTTCCTACCTTCTAATATACATTCTGACAAATATTATTTATGTTTAGAATATCTAGTACTTTTTCTTCAAAAGGACGGTCATAGGCCTTTGATTTTCCTTGACTACATAATTTGTAAAGGATGAAAAACACTGCCTTGATCATTACTGTTTCAGACATGTAAATGTAAAAATTATTTGAGAGAGAACAAAAAGAGAGACACCAAGTTTAGCAGGACAGTCGTTCAATGACATTTCTTCAAGTCCCAAAGTTTTTGTTGTCAGAACTAACAGAGGTCTTACTCCTAGTTCCTGAATTGCCTGCTGACCATATACTTTATATAATTAAACCTTGAAATTCTAAGTCAAAATAGAAATACATTGTGTAAAATTTTGGTTCAATACTGAAACATTGAGTCCAGACTTTCAGTTTAAATCTCACCTGTAAGTGACCTTCTTTGAGACTGTATGGAGGAAATCTGAGATCTCTACTACACGTCTGTCACATATTAGGCCTCCAAACTGTAGCTTTGTTTCATTAATCTTCAATAAAACTAACACTATTCTTCATACTATGGACTAAGAAGCATTTGCTGATAGCCTGAAGAAAGCTGACCAGTCTCATACTGTTAGTAAGTCCCTTCAAAGCTTTTCACCTAATGCTTTTTTTGGAATAGCAAAGAACTAAGTGCAATAGATTAGGAGACAGCTCTTATAGCAAAGAAGGTGTCCTCTATAATGATGACTGTTCTCTACTGTAGGATGCTCTTGAATTGTGAGGAGGACTTCTGAACTCTAGACACACACACTCATCACAGATTTTTCTTTCTTATTTAAGTGTGTATTAAAGGCAGGTAATACACCACCTCTGTGCTAAAAACCTCAAAAGAATGAAATAATAAAGATTAAAATCTTTATGTTGAGCAGAAGACACAATTTAAGGGAAGAACAGAATAACAAATACTAAGTGCAAAGGAAGCCAATGATACACACTTTAAATCACTAGATATAAAATGTGGAAACAATTTACAATGCATTAAATCAAACCTGAATTCTATGAGACACTATCAAAGAGGTGTAGTCATACAGTAATCTGAAATGGTACATATCTAAATAGTAATCTTCTTAAAATGGAAGAAATGTAAAGGAGAAAATTCATTGGCTAAGTGCTGTGCATAATTAACAAACAGAGTTCAGCCCCAATTTGCATTTTTTGTGACCTTATTAAATGTGTGTGTGTGTGTGTGTGTGTGTGTGTGTGTCCCCAAATGTGATACCATCACGTAGTTGCACACAACTACTTAACTTGTGGAAATGTTATCATTTGTTTCCATAGTCCCTTTTTTAATTTCTGTACAGGTAGAAATTCTATTACAATGACATTTTAGCAGCAACTAACAGAAACAACCATTTAATCAACTTTTGAGATAATATACTTCAGAACAGACAGTATGCTCTACAAGCCTGAACCATTTATTTCGACAATATTTGTATTCCCTTAAATGTTAGGTACTTAGAAGTCTGTAAAGGTGCTTGCATTTTCCAAGTAAAATCCAGGAAAAACATAACTGCATTGGAGACTAAAATATTACCCTTTGCCAGCTCCTAGGTAAAAAGAGGGCACACAGTGCTGCCCTTCACATCCATTGCAGAGGAGTACAAAGGATGTTTAAAGCCTATTTCTACTGCTTTTTGTTTTCATAAGACCTGAAATGAGAAATATAATAATCTTTGAAACTATCATCAAAGTTTTCAAAGAAGTGAAGAAAAATATCAGTTAACTTGCTCAGCATGGCCATGAAATATGCTTCTCCCTATTTTTATTTATTTATATAAAATCAACATTCTTTTCCTTTCTTGATGAATGCTGCGATTGAGAAAAATGAAAGATCTTTTCTGAAACAAGGACACTTACTGTCTTCACCTATGTCTTTACAAACACCATAGAAGGTATAATTCTTTCTGGTGAACCCACACATTAGTTTATGCTGTCTATACTTTTCAAGCCACCTTACTTCAGAGACAAATAGGGCAAAACCCCAAATCATAGCTGAATGCAGTCTCCATTAGAGTTCTGTTGATGTATCTGAAGAAAAAAATCCTCCTTCAGCTTCTACAGGCTGCAGAAACTCCTCCATTTCTTTTAATGACCTATTCCCTCTGTTTGATTCAATACAGCCCACTGGCTATGGAAATGACAACACTCAGCAGGTGACAACAAAACGGTCAACAAACAGCGCTGAGATATGTCATTTTCTTCAAATACTTTCTTAGGAATTAAATGACAGACTACTGTATGCCATGTCCTTTTCAGATCAAATATTTTTTTATTAAATGAAACTGCACACTTCTATATATATCGTTTCCATATAAAATACAGGTTTAAGTGTACTGCTCCAAGCTCTGATTGCAAAACAATTTGCTGTTTCCCACACCTCCCCCAGTCTCCTTTTAGCATATAACCCCTTGGGCAGCAAGTGCTCGAATGCTGTACCTTTGCCATAACTCCAGATTGAAAGCCCTGCCCTTACGGAGTCAATCTGATGCATTTGCTATGACTGGGACAAATTGGAGTATGCAAATTAGCACCTTTTGAGTCTCCTGAACCCAGGAAATTCTCTTGCTACGTGTTCCAGCTAATGGACCTGAGATGTCCTTTGTAACAGTGCTGTCTGTGCAACTCCTTTAACCTTTTCAGATTCTGATCTAGCCTTTGTTCCTAGCCCTTTTTAGAATCATGCAATGTATCAAGTTAACCTCTTATAATTTAAACTGGTGTAACACCAGAGCCGTATCATAGCATTCAGTGGCATTTACACATGTTTAAAGTGCAAAGGAGCATCCAACAGTGAATGCAGGCCCACAACATAACAATTTCTAAGAGAGACTTTTGTCTGACTACTTTCAGCTTCAAATACTTGTCTTTACTCTGAATCACTTAGACTAGTACAAAATGCACAATTAGATTTCTAAAGTTTTAAATAAATTAACAACAGGTATAAGAGTTTGTCCTTTTATGACAAGAATATGATCTTCTGAGAAGACTGTCAATCTAGAAAGTACTCGAGGAGTGACTGCCTATCAAGAGTGAACAGATTCCTATGTAGATTGTATATGCAGCTGCAGAAAGATGAATTAGCATTTATCCTCAAATCATAAAGGGAAAGCTGCTACTGGAGAGAACTTGTCCGTGGAAAGGCACACTGCAAAGCAAGATACTAATCTTTTCCTTGTGTCCTATAACTCTTTTCACAACATTTTAGCATTTACACCAATTTTCTGCCTTTAAACTGTGTTTGGTTGTGGTGCTTGAGCAGTTAATAAATGGACATTTCATGTCACCCCAAATTATTGCTTCCAAGGAGATTGTGTGCATATATTTTTCTCAACATAATATTTAGCATGCTGATATTCTCCTATCTTGTTGAATTTTTTTTTTTAAGATATTGTTCCTAATTTAATGTACTTTGGTCCTGTCCACTTACAATTGTATCTCTTTTAGAAAAAGTTGTACTTTCCTCTGTGGATATACAATCTCTTGTATCATAAAGCCATAAGTGTTGTTCAGTTTCTACTAAGGCATTACAGCATCCCATTTATTACTGTTACATCATTGTTTCTGAATGACTAAATTGGACTGTATAATCACCAGCTATTCTAGAAAAAATATGATTGCATAAAAATGCTTTTGATTTTGGACAGAGGTGTAGATTAAATACATGCCATTTTTCCTCCCCTGTGCTCAGTTTCTGGACCGCATTTTGTTGAGAGCATTTGGTGTTCCTTTGGTTTTGTACCCAAACTCTCTGGATGCCACTTAAGGTCAGGAAGAAAACTCATGAAAATGGGCTATTCTTGACAATGAGGAGGTTCAGATTAAAAATTTACATATACAAAGTAGACTCAATATGTACCTGATAGAAATCATTCCCCCATAGAGCTTTTATATGATCTCAAAACCTTCAGTTCTGACTTATTTTGTAATTGTTCTGTCTCACTGCATTTATGCACGGCTCTTCACCAATAGAAGGTTTAGGATTGCTTTGCTGAGTGGTTTGATCTGTAACAACTATTTACTCTTAATTCATCTTTTAATTTCCACTTTATTTTTGGCTACTGATGCATAATTTAACCTCTACTTCCCAAAAATCTTTACTTTGAGAAAGCACAGATCTATGCTCTCCAACAAACCCTAAGTTTTGTCAGCCTTTTCACATTTTCCTCTTTTCATCTGCCTTTGACACATGCTAACAGATGTCAGTTAGTAGTCTACCCCTTTAACCTAATGCAGACAAGAAGCTGAACAGTCTTCTTCATTCTCAGAAAGTGTACCACTGACATCATCATTAGCAATTGCCCTTCACAAATTTCCAAACCAGTAGAAGTCTTTTCTCCTGACACCTTTTACCGCCTGGAAAAATCCTCCATCAGTACTACCATCTGCTGCTTCCTCACCTTTAGTCTTGTGTCATCAGTTCCGTGTTGACTAGTGTTATACAGAGATAACCTCATTATGTAATACTCAGAATGACTGAAAATAAAAAATAAGAAGATAAATCTTCTCCCTAATATTTTATAGCACTCCAACACTTTCCTGTCTCTTTTCCCACTTTTTAAATTTTCTTGTCAGATGGGACTCCCTATAATAATTCAGATATTGTAAGAAATGAGATTTCCACTCAGCTATAGCCTAGGCAGTCAACTTTTACTTGTTTTTCTATTGCCTATATCTAAGTAAAACACTACAAAATTTTACACACTTGTAGGGGAAGAAAAATTTTAGAACTATGTATCTTGTTCACTTATGATTATTCATACTGCTTGACTGATTTTAATACCTAACTAACAGTGTGCTTACAGGGCAAAGTATTGGTACTTTTTTCACTTCAAGAGAAAGTTCCCTTTCTCTGTGACACTTAATTGTGTGCAACTCTTGCCCATCCACAATTGTTCATTATTGCAAAAATGTAAATAACTTGCTTAGTTTACTGTTCCTTAATTTGCCTTAAAAAAACATTTTCACGGATTTTGCCCGATCTAAACTGGCTGCATGCTTAACACGCATATTTACAACATATGGAGAACTTTATCTGCATGGTCTCCAGCAAGATGATTTTTTAAAATATGAAGAGTGCCACTGTCTCATATTCTAATCTAGTTATTATAGGTTAATAGCAGCATCTTCCAAGCATGATTAAAAACTGTAGTGAAACTGTATAGTGAATTCTTTCCACTATTTGTCTACACAGCTTGAGAGAAAACCATTGCCCTATAAAGTGTGTCTATAGTTCTGCAATAATAATAACAGAAGTGGAGGACAAGACCCACTTGGACAACAGAGAAATTATATGAAAATTCCCTTCAAATTTGGTATTTGTTTCTACACCTTCTGTATTTGATAACATTAATTTATAAACTGAATTATAAAACTGCATTAACTTGAGGAGTATGTGAAAACATTTTCCCAATAACAACTTCCAATTTTTCTGGTTGAAGATGAGAAAAAGCCTTTTGTTTTGTAACTACTGAGATATTAACAATCTTTGTTAGCATTCAGTTGACCATTCATGTGACCACGAGTACTTCTGAGAGTATCACAGATATGATTCAATCTGTTATCTTCAGCTATTACATGGAAGAGTAGGGTGGGATCAGCCCCTTGAACACAGTTGTAGATACAGCTTTGGTTTAGGAGTGCAGGTGGATGGAGTACTAGCTACCTGCAAACAGAAGACTGTTAAGAGTGCTCACTTGGAGTGAAGAGTCTGTTATTAATTTTCCTGAGAAACTTAAGTTTATCTGACACGCTCCAGAAAGCAACCCAGTGACCCAGATATAGTCTCACTTACTCTGTATGGTACTGGCATCACCTGGAATGATTCACTAGAAAGCACAGATGTCACATTCATCGGCACGTTTACCTCACAATTCATAAGGGCCCCTTTCTGAAGCACAGTAGTATACTAAGTTGACAAACAGCATATATTTGTACAGTTTTATGTTAGTCTTATTATTACAGTGTTGGATACATTAATAAAAATAATTAAAAATTAATA
Organism: Atrichornis clamosus; assembly: GCA_013400975.1. Lineage (NCBI taxonomy): Eukaryota > Metazoa > Chordata > Aves > Passeriformes > Menuridae > Atrichornis > Atrichornis clamosus. The sequence continues at coordinate 28,586 of WBMZ01001197.1, forward strand.
TCAAACTATTAGGATGAGAGGCATTATTCAATTGTTCACAATGCTAGCAATTCATCACACTTCTTACATCCATAGGGTATGGGTAGCTTGCTTATTTGTTGACTTTAAATATAAAAAAGCTAAAATAACATCAATGGGTTTAATAGCCCATGGCTTCTCTATAGGATGGAAGTAAAGAGACAATTACATCTCTATGAAGTTCCATCCATAAGCACAGGCTCCTGGTGGAGAGAAAAGCATGTGTAGGATGTTTACAAAACACAAGACTGCCTTTCATGCCTGGAAAGTCTGAGACCACTGCATGGAATAAAGTCAAATTGCAGCATTGGAGTCATTTGTAGCTTCCAAGTAGTTGAAATTCTGCTCCCATTCTAGGATGACATTCCATGATCAAGGCTGTGGTGATACAGAGGCTTCTAGGAAATAAAACAAGGGTTCACAGGCCTTGTGCATATTTCAGATGACTTTGTTGGGTCATCTTGGACACAACTGGACATCCACTACAAGTATTCTCTGTAAATTGCCAACAACTTAATTCAAACTAAGTGGTTTGTACCTTGTAACTCTTTACTCGATGAAGAATGCAACTTATAGGATCAGATTGTATTCACCAATGTTATCTTACCTTTCATCTTAATAGGAACCTAATTTTTTTTCTCTCATTGGATCTGATACTGCAATTACAAAGATCTTTCTTCACCACAAAATACTTTCTTATATGGGAGACATATGGTCACAAAGTAAAAGGGAAATGCAAGTCTCATAAAATTTCCAAGATAACATTCAACAAAGCTATGAAAAGCTTCTAGGAAGGTAGGTGGGCACCTCTATGGAACAGATGGAGAATTCAGTAATTGTCATCCACTTGTAAATCCCAGGAGCACAACAGATCTTGCTATGGGAATGAATGAGATTGGCAGTTGGCTTTTTTTCTCTGTCTAGTTCAGTAGTTCAATTCTATCAAATCTATCAAAATTATCTAATGCTCAATAACTTTAGAGACGTGGCAGAAATTAACTAAGATCTTCCGATTAGTTTGTTTTTGGATTTGGTTTGTTTCTTTGTTTTTGTTTGTGTTTTTTGAAACTCATGGTACAAATCTAACTCATAATGGTTACTCATGCCAGTGTTCACAATTGAACAAGCCTACAAAGAGACAAGATACATTTTCAGTTGCATTGACACTTTGGAAGCTTTCTGACTTAAGGATTTCTTCAACAAAATGAGATAGGGCAGTATAGATAATTTAAGAGAACTAGTATCTAAGTTACAGTGTATGTAATGTGTACATAACGCTATATGAAAATGTTACAGTTTCTTAACAGTTAAACAGGCTCTGCTGAAGTAAAGAATGCACTTATGAAAGTTATCACTCTTGTATGCAGAAATACATACATACTACAGCTCAGTTACACACTCCTATTGTTATTACTAATACCATCTTTCTATCTAGCTTGACTTTAAAACTATTCAATTGTGATTGATTACAAATATTTAGTCTTCAAGAAGGCACTGCTATTTTTAAAGAAACACGTATTTTTTAAAATATTAATTTTTATTTGAAAATAATGTACACGATACTTTTAATTGTTCTACAGTTCAAATTGTAAGGTGTGTTCTTTTTTGTTCAAGAATTTTAAAAGCAACTAATTTAAATATGCAAAATTATCTTGAGTTGTTCATACGTGAACTTAAAAGCCATGCAACACAGGAAAATTAAGTAATTATGCCTCCAAGTTATTTACTGCAATTAAGCTCATTTATCATATGCAAATTAGTGCAAACTGGTCTCATTAGTTACTAAATTACTCAATATGAGCTGAACAATGTAGCACTCCAGTTTGTAATGAAAAATCCCTGTAGAGGCAAGCAGTATCAATTAGGCTAATTTGCATATGCAAATATATTCAATAACTTTCCCTTTTCTCTATATTTAGTTCTACATTTCCTGATCATTCGTGATTATAAGAAGAATATGGGGTTACTGACCCTTTTCCACACCTTCTCAATAGCAATGAAGTTATAGAAAAAAATCCAGTGGTCCTGAAAAAAATTATGAAAATCTTGCTGATTTTTACAAACAAATTCAGCCAAATTTTTAATAGTAAGTACCAGAGGTAATTTTTTAAAAATTTATTTTATAAACAGATAAATATACAGAAATATAAAATGGAAGATATTTATTCTCATTATAACACCACTTTGCAGAAGAAGAAGAAGGTACAAGATAACAAAAACAAAGCCCACAATTTGGCAAAGCAAAAATCTTGTCAAAAATAATTGCCATTATCTATTTTTCACCTCCATTGTATGCTATTCTACTATTCATAATTCAGGTGATATTACTTGGAAAACATTTAAAAAGGACATTGCACTGACATGAAGATTCTGATCTAATGGTATTTGGGCAGTCACCTTTTGTGGTGCCTTTTTTTCCACAAGCACACAGTGGGTAGCGTCTTTGGCTTCAAACCTACCACTGAGAATCTCTTCATCACGATATACAACAATCAGCTGTGCCTTGGAGATTTTTTGACATAGAATCAGACAATATTAGAATGGTTTGGGTTGAATGGGACCTTAAAGATCACCTAGTTCCAACACCCCTGTCAGGGGCAGGGACACCTTCTGCTAGACCAGGTTGCTCAAAACCCCATTCAGCCTGGCCTTGAAGACTGTCAGGGATGGGACAGCCACAGATTCTCTGGGCAACCTGTTCCAGTGGCTCACCATCCTCACAATGAGGGTATTCCTAAGTGTTACATTTCATATGGAAGCAAAGTGTAAACCTCTGTGTCTATCTAGGTGTGTACAAAAGACAAATGCAAAGGTGCATCCGGCCTTATACACACAAAGTCCTTTAGAAGTTTTAAATTCCCTTTAATCAGGGGTTTTACTCAAATTTTCATCTCTGGATTTATGCAAAGGCAATAGCACGTTGATTTTTTTGGAGTTGATGAAGTCTGCCATCAACTGAACAGAATTAACTTTATGATCACTGGGCACAAATGTTACCTCAGATCAAAATCAATAACTTTTTAGCTTTTATTTTTCTTATGATGGGTAAAATTTTACTGTTCTATTTTCTGTGCTTAACTGTATATGGGAGAATACCTTTGGTACATGTATCAATCATCGGTTAAGTAGTATTAAAATATTTGATTCCTTAATATTTTAAAAAATGGTCATGGATTAAGGCATTTTTCATTCAATCATAAGTAAGCATTATATGTAAATATATGGATTTAATATATATGGACATGACTAATATATATAATGTAAACATAGACGTGACTGATACTACCTTCTTGTAGACTCAAGATGTTAAAATATCACAAGATGCACCTCCATTTCTGAGTTTACAATATCACTAAAAATAAATTATACCCACTTTAAAAAAGTATACAGTATTCTGCTACTCATTTGTCTGTCAATAAATTTTGAAGTATCAAAATATTAAAAGGATTAGAGAGGCTCCTTAATGTCTGAGCTTACACTTAACCCAGTCTTCAAAATATGAATAGCAAAAGGGATTACACAAACTATTAATTCAACTTCTTCAGATAGCAGACTTTGAAATCAAAATTCCCAAGGTATAATCAAGGTTTTTTACTTCACTTGCAAACAATACTTATCATGATACTTATTTGAAAATCATTTCTATGAGCAGCAGGCTAAGTGAGAATATTACAGAATGGTATTCCACCACAGAATCTGTCTGATTGTTGTTTTAAAAATCATTTTGTCTTCTGATGATTATATTTCTACCTATTAGACCACAAAGCAGTACTTTGAAGTTTATTCTGATCTGCTTATCAGTGGTGCATTTGAATGTATGACCCAGGTTTTCCTCCCAAAGGTCGATTACTCTGCTAAAATAAGACAAAATGTTAACATGTCATTATAAACTTGCCCCCACTATCAATTCATTTTATTCTTTACCCATCATCAACAGTCCATCTCTTTCAAATATCAGACTGGAACTTCCTATTATCAATTGAGAGATTCGTGGGAGTATTTTGATAAAAGCATCACTTTCTTTGCAAACACCACACCTCAACAGATATTCAGTACAATGCTGATGGTAATTTTGATTTTAAATCCTCAGTTTTGGGTACAAGTGCAATACAGGGGTTTTCTTAGTAGTAGTATGATAAAGTTATATCTTGAAAACAAAATTTATCACAAATACAAAAAATAAAAACATAAGGGGAACCTAGTTTCAATAAGTATGAAAGCCGCTAATTGTTTTAATATTCAGGAAGTGAAAAGCTCAAATGTCAGGTAGTTTTTCAAAGTGGACACCCTAGGTTTTAAAATTTTCATTCATAAGGGTCATACTTAAGGAGTGCAAATAAATCAGTCTCAATGAAGTTTTATCTAGATATGAGTTATAAACAATATTGTACAAAACATACCTTTAGGAGCATAGTATTTTTACACACTCAACACACAGTCAAATTACATAACCTCATATATCACAGAACTGCTATTTCTTCATTTTTTTCTACGTGTATGAGACAGCATAACAGTGTTTCTGCCTAATATGCAAACACAGTACTGTGGATACTGGTGCATATCTCTGACACGATAACTACGACAAAAGTATTTGCTTATGGAATCAAAAACTTGACCTAGACCTCTGTCAAGAGTGCACAACTTAAGCAAATCACTTCATTCATGATTCTTGTTCCAAAGAGAAATTAATTCTACTAGTTAATGTCATGTTTTCCTAAAATTATCTTTGTTGCTATTCTGCATTTAGTTACTTTATAAAGATATGAAAATTCTGACATTATAGTGCTTTTGAATACCACAGCTGAGTTAGTATAGAGAGATAGCTCTCAATCATTTAAAATTAAGTGGAATATTTCTCATGATAATATCCTAATTTACCTCTTTCGTACCTCTCAAAAGATAATACACCAGACAATACATTTGCATTGAGAAGCTGTGTACATTGCTAAATAAGAGCAGTTATTCAGTGCTGCACTTAGAAAAGACTATGTGGGTTTTATTTCCATGGTGCTCGGATTCGCCTTACTGCAAAACACATCACATTTTCTTCTTAACTGCTTGCACTCCGCATTTGATTGCTTCAGCCTAAGAAAGGTTCTAGTAACCCTGGCAAAACAAATCATCCATGAGAATGTTTCCATCAGGTCACTCTTTTTCAGTGGAATCTTCCCAGAATTTGATGACTTGTACCATGTGACAAAATTGTTTGACAAATACCAGTTTAATTTTTATCTCACAGCTAAGGAGATCTAAGAGGCATGCTGCTGTTCATTTTTTAATCTCTGCAGATTGCTCCAAATTTGTGATATATAATTGTGACAACTGGGATATCATGGAAGAAAGTAGTCCTCATAAACCAAAGTGGGGGAAAAAATAAACCCAACCCTAAACTGATACATGACATAAGACAAATCAAATCACCAACACAAAATACCGGCTTGTACACACATTCACACAGATACATAAGGGCATTCCATGAGCAAACACCCACTGTACAGTTCTAAACAACAAAATATTGTGATTCAGCTAAAATAACACTTGGCCTCCCTCTCACTAATATTCTCCCAATTACAGATTTTTTAAATAGAAAAAAATATGAGCATTAAAAAAACCCCAATCTCTTTAATATAAATGCAGACAACAATACTATTCAAATTATTGGCAGAAATATGACTAGGTAGTTATTTGATTTTTCTTGGAAAAGCCATTTTTTTACCTGTAAAATATGACTTCCCAAATGTGATTCAAATACTTCAATGGCAAGGGCACTGGGACTTCTCCTGCGCTGGGCACCTATAACTGAATAAAAAACAGTTATGTTGCAAGGTCTTCACATTCATTTCTCATGCATCCCAATCACTGACATTAGCTAGGTAAATGTTTTGCATCTTATACACCAGTGTTAATTTGAATTTCACCTTCTACATAGTATATAAGATTGGTATGTAATTTCAGACTCAAATTTGAAGGATAATAATGCATTTTAAAAAATCTATTTAAATGTCCAATGAATCTGGAAATGAATAGTTTGTTCAGATATATCCCAAATCCCTGGAGGTTTATTATGATGAAAGTATGCAGAATTTAGTGAAAAAGAGGCTACACATAATGTAAATGTTTTTAAATGCAGCAATAAGAACTAAATATTACTCATTAATTAGGCAAAGATGAGAGGTTTATCTGAACATGTTATTATTTGAAACTGAAATGAAGACAAAATTAAAAAGCCAACATTTGTAAACCCATCTTTATCAAAGTTATCCTCAGTGCAGTGAAGCATTTCAGTATTCCAGATATCCATGTTAGTTGCTGGAATAGGTACTTGAAACTTCAGCTTCTCATTTAAGTTATATAGTTTAAAAGTACAAAGTGAGTAATAAGCAGTTATGCTTCAAAGGCAGCAGTTGCTACAAAAAAGGCTGAGAAATCATAAAACTAATATTCTGTTAAACTCTACATGCCAGGAATACAAAGCCAGTATATGATTCCAAGATAGGCACAGGTTACCCAGAGGCTGGCCACGGTCATTATGCACAAAGAGGTTTATTCTCAGAGCTGGTACACAGCGAGGTTNCAGCGAGGTTTGTCGGTGCCGGAGAGGGAAGCGCCGCCCTCCGGGCCTGCCAGCCCTGTATGTGCAGGGGGCCCAGGCACGCACACCTGGGTTCCCACCTTCCCCCTCTCCAATGAGAATGGAATTTATTTATACGTTCCAGTTGTGGGAACTGTTAACCATGAGGCTTCCACCTATTTGTCACAATTTCTATGCAGGCAAAATGGAGTCTTGAGCCATAGATAGCCTTATCCTAATCCTCCTCGAGTAGGTCTTCCGGCAAAATCACATGGTCCCTAACAGCCAGCAATTGCATAGTAGACATCTACTGCAAGCTGAGGTTTCTTCTTAGGTCTAGGCTATCTTTTCCACATGATCAGAGAAAGCCAGAGCACAGAAAAGATGGCAAAAGCTTCCTTTCCTGTCTTCATGACAAAACCAGGCATATCTGTAGCAGAGAGAAGAAGCAAAGTTCATTCTGCACCCTTCTGAAGTGTGTATGAAAGCATTTACATCCAAAGACCCTGATGGACTAATGCCTCTGAAACCATCACAGCATTAGTCCATCTTTATGTATTGCTGTCTTTACAGTATATGATAAGAAAAATGAAATACTAAGGATCCACTAAAACAAGCAGAATGAATGACTGCCATTGCTGAACAGGCTAATTTAACATCAATGGAAACAAAATACAGAGCAACAATTTCTTAGTCTTCCATGATACTGGCTGCCAAACATGATATCAGTAGGAAAAGATAAATGCCAAGTAATGATAGTCATATTGACCTGAAAATGTAATATCATTCCTTATTGATGTTTCGTGTAATTTCCTTGCAGGAAATTCTAAGCTATTTATACTGGGCAAACAGGTGGCTTCATAGCTAATAGATTCAGGCAATAGCTCATAATTACAAATGGAGGCTGCTGTAGCACCGGTATTTTCTAAGTCCTCCTTTTTCCTCATATTCAAGGACATAGACACACAGTATAAAAGGAAAGTCTTCTTCGAGACTATTTCTCAGACAAACTTTAGCTTTAGTTGTTGGACTAAAAATATATAGCACTGTAAAGCTTTTCAGTATTCCCATCATGATTGCTGTCACTTAGCATGGTGTTTGCATGGTTATTTCATTAATGATCTATCAGAAACAAAAAACAAATTCAGTTTTGTCTTGCTAGGCATTGCTTCATAGTAGTCTCCATAACAGCACTGCAAAGACCAAAAAAACTTCAAACCTGTAAAACCACAAAACCTCCCTGAAATCCTTTAGGTCCTTTAATTCTTCAGTCTAGATTGTGTTATACTTTCTGCACATTGTCTGAACACACCATCACATGGAATTTACCTTTCAATTAATTTTCTGTTTCCTGACCACATCCTTCATTTACCATCCTCTAACATTTTAAAGTGTATTCATTACATATTGAATCCAATTCTGTGATGTTAATTGCAGGTTTTTTAGCATATAAATATCATAATTTCAATAAAGTGCCTGAAGTCAGTGCAAGACCCTTTAAAACAGTATCTTGAACCTTAAATGACATTTACAGGTAAGTCATCAGTTCTTCATACTTGGGACACTCAGTTATTTACTTCAAATGAAATCACTTTAACGTCACTGAATTAACTAGAAAACCACAGAGGGTCAGATCTTAGCTTTAAAATTTGTCACTTAAATTCTCTACCAATGACTGCATCCTAGTGGCTGGCATACACATAGACAAACATCTTGTAGTACTTTCATGCCATTCAGTTCACTGACATTTTTATAGCAGTAGAACTCTTGGATTTATGTATCTTGCACTTAGTCAAGTGATACGGGGTTGTAATGACAGTTGCTAATTTTACAGCCACAATAATATGTTACACAGAAAACCATTATGTTTCTGGTAGCCATGCTGCAACTCTTTTTTGATAACTGAATAGATGTTAAATATGCACTTTATTTCGTGCATTTCCATAACTATCATTCTCCATATTTTGAGGGATGAGGCAAGAATACTGAGACAAATATAGAACAAGTGAAACTTAAATTATTTGATCATCCGGATTCATTGTCTCATTATTTTACTTACTTGAGCTTTCAAGATTTCTTGATATCTATTTGCAGCAGAAGAAATATGCTGGTTTGGGTATGTAAATGCATATCACATTGATACCTTTCAGAAACATGGCAATCTCAGAGTCCAGTCACAGCAGAAAGCCTCTTATTTGTACTGAATGAATTGTTGGCATGACAATAGACGAAAGGAAGACATAGACTGAAATGGTTGGATTAAAAAGCAGGCCCAATGATATTTTACCCTAAATTTTCAAAACATAAACTATAAATACTGAACTGGCTTCCATCACACAAGCCGCAGCCAGTCATCTAAATCTCTCACACTGTGGATGGAACCATCAGCAGCCACAGCTCAGCTGCTCACAGAAAACTTGAAAAGCAAGAGATTTAAGATTTATTTCACAACATCTATAAATCAAAGTAGCTCAACAACCTTCACAGACCTAAAGATGTGGATGCACAGCTTTCTTAAAAATGTGGATTCCCTTTTAAAAGCAGACTCTTTCCAGAAACAAAATACTTAATGCCTGAAATAAATTTCTTCTTTTGAATTACGGGATGCAGGGGAAATCAGGATGTGGAGAAGGCTGAAGCATGTGTATCAAACTGCAGAAGGAATCCCAATGGAAAAAAGTTCCAAACCCAGGATAAATTCTTCTTCCAAGCTTCTCCTGTTTTAGTGGTATGAACAAACATCTCCGAATAGACTTTTTCACATTAGGTCATATTTTGCATTGCCAATATTTAGTTGACAATATTTAAGGTTTGAATGCACAATTGTGGTGGTTAATCAAAAAGTTGCTGAAACAATATATTTTACTTTCCATGGCACTGGACTATGACTTTTACTGTCCAGGCTGACATGTCTATTCCTGGCATAAGATTATTTCATAACAAGTTATTAACAAGGAAAAAATTCTAACTGCTCACTAATTCCTCTTTAAATTTCCTCCCTCAGTGACTAATCTGGCTTTGTATGAGGTGAAGGAAGAACCACATCCCTTTCAGTGTGTCTTGGGGGCAGTCTAAGCATGCTTAATGCAACCTGAAGAGCATTTGCAAATGTGCTACAAAGAGTGGAAAACTATGGGAAAGAAAAATGTAGACTGCCTAACAAAGATTTCTCTGCATCCTGAAGAGATAGGATTTCCTCTTAAACTTAGTTCTAAGGTGTGAGAGCACAGCCCAAAGACTGATGTTTACTATGACACTCTACTACTGAAGATAAGAGTTCTAATAAAGCAGAAGCAGTATTCCTTGGTCACTAGGAGAGAAAGATCAGAACATGAGCACAATAATCAGTTTCTCCTAAAAATTTTTTGTGAGACTTTGCATGTCACCCCTCAACATAAATTGGTTTTGTGGAAAGTTTCAGAAAATTCAAACCAAGAGTTTTAACATTCTTTTGATTTAAAAATAGTTTAAAAACTACATTGAACTTATAAATTCATCTTCCTTAACCATTATTTACTCCTAAAAGCTTTTACTCAATTAGCCTCAAAATCCTTTTCTTTTTTTATTCAATTTTGTTAATTTTTCTAAGGAGCACCTTTTGTATGCTTGGAAGCAGAGGAGGACATAGGGCTATCCCACCATAACCTTTTAGATAATCTGCTCTCTGAAGAATTATTAAAAAAACAGAGTTCATCTTGAAGAGCCCTAATTACAACTGCCAATAAAGTCAGACTTTAATTAGCAAAGTCTGAGCAGATCTACATAAATATGAAAGTTTATAAACACCCCACCAAAAAAAAGAAAATTATCAGCTTTATTCACAAAATATGTAACTGTATCAGGCTAATTGCATAGAAGCTTCACATAGAGTTGGCTAATATTTCTCCCCATAAGTATCAACAAAATACATGATGGTTTCAGATGAGGGAGTGTAAGAAGCAGAGTTGTCTGAACTGTCTCAGATGACTGTATGTGCAAAACAGTTCACAGCATGAGCGTGGCTATAATCTTTTAAGTATTCTTTCCCAGAATGTAACATTTTTTTTTGTTTCAGAGTAGAAAAAAGATCTATAGAAATGGCAATACAATTTCTAATATATTTGTCTTGGTGTAAAGTAGATTCTGCATTAAAATTTATCTTTTCTTATTTCTATGAACAACTCCAAAGAAAGAATATGGAGATGAATGTGGCAATCAAGGTGGTTTCACAGGAAGAGGTGCAATGTCATCTTAAATCTTGGGGCTTTCCTATGAGACCTAAAGAGTAGTTTGGAAATGTTTAAAAGCTGTGTTTTAGAAGACAGAGACACTGACTGAGGGGCTAAACTGAACAACAGAGGATTCAGTCTCAGTGAAGGATGAAGTGTAATCAACATTACACTCCAGTATTTTTGCATGCTGACATCCACAGAAGCTTTTAAAAAAAATTACTTCATATTTAATACCGTTTAATGAATAATTTTTCCCATTGATTATTCTTTATTATCCCATTTAAGAAATCTCCAGCAAGAGAGAACCCCTCTGCCTAACACATAGATTGAGGACATAAGGTATACAAGATGTATATTCAGATCCCAATCTAAAGTGAGAGAATAAGAGAGGAGCAGCATGATGTAAGCAGAGACGTTGCCCTCTGATTTGGAAAGGGCATCCAAAGAAATTAAATTATGTCACTAGTTACCTCACCATAGGCCATCATATGATCCAAAATTTAGGTCTCTTATCCACCTTCACAGATGGGAAGAAGAAATAAATCTTAGATGGAGCTGCAACATATGTGGAAAGGTATTTTATCATGGTTTAGTAAAGCTATGGGAATCATTAATACTGTGCCATTACCAACTAAGTATCACAGCAATAAAGTATCAGAACAAATTTGTCACAAAGGACTACATGTAAGATACATAACCCAATATATGATAATCAACTTACAAAGCTAACAACAGCATTTAAGATCTATATTTTTGTGTGCAAGAATGCCTAATATTCTAGATATCCACCTTCTGGTCACTGGGGAATTCATTGGAGAATCCATGGTTGAGAATGAAATCCTAAACTTTCCATGGAAGAATCGAGTAGTTATCAAGAATGTACTGGCTAATTAATGAAAATATTATGTAACACATTTACAAGTGTGCTTTATTATTTCCAGTAGTTCATCTATGAAAAAGCTCCAGGAATCAGAATAATTTTTAGCAAAACTTGTTTTTTCAAATTCAGGTTGCTTAAGAGTTTTAAACTTTTTCCAAACAGCTTTTTTAGTTTCAGTAACTTAAAACTGACCAAATTAAATATTGTCAAAAAAGCAGAAAGTATTATATCACTTGTTAATTGAACTGGAATCAATGTATTTGAAGGCACGTATCTTTCCCTTAAGAAACATTCAAAATTAATAGAAAAAAAAGAAACTAGATAAGTGACTGTCTTAGTGTAAGTTTTCATCTGTTTTAGGAGCCAGTTCCTTTCCCAATTGTTTTCATTTGGTTTATAGGTCTGCTCCTTCCCACAGGATTTGTTCTTTAGGGGGTGGGGGTAGGGTGTGTGGGAGGAGGGGACAAAGTTTCTTAGGTCCTAGATGTCTCTTTTTTTTTTTCCTCTTTTCTGAACTTCTTAAAATTAGAAACCCCAACAATGAAATAAGTATATTTGGTGTTTTCTACTTGATAACTAGCACTGTTTCTTAATTAGCACTTACTTGTGCATTTTAAGAGTTTATTTCAGAGATTTTTTTTTTTCTGTTCACTGTAAAGGATGAAGTCTTTGCTGTGCAAGAATTTCCAGTCATCTAAGCAAAGAGAGTTCTCCATCTGTGGCTGGGGGCGGGAGCACTGGCCTTTCTCCCACACTGTAGTAGTTACTATAGGAACTATTGTGCCTCCTTCAAAAGGGCTACAGACAGGGTGATTAAAATTCTTCATGGGAGAACCCCCACTCCTCTCTGACAATGAAATTCTTCAGGGAGAGGGCTAAGCCTCCAGTTCAAGAATGGCAGCACCTGAGGGAGTGATGTGGCAGACAGAATCACCCCTGCTTTAAATTGAAGTACAGGGGGAAAAAAATGCAAGGACTCATATTCCTGCATTCATTTTATTCCCCTCCCATGAAATACAGGAACATAGGCTAAAACTAGGGAGAAGCAGGAGAAGGAATGAATAACTTCATACAGACTTCATCATGTAGAGGACAATGCAGAAAGTAAAGAACAGATACTTTCAATTAAAATCAATAGCAGGAGAAGAAAAATAAGTGAGATAGGAGCTTCCCATGAAATCCAACTGCTGTAAAGAGATCAGGAAAAAGTCTACGGAAGTGTGGAAGAGAAAGAGATGAAGTAGAGATAGATGGGTGAGGCAAGGGAGAGGGACACACAAAGTTGGGGTGAATCAAGGACTTAAAACCCTAGGAATTTATCAGTGCTTTAGATAAGTGCCCACTCTGAGAGATTTGTCTCTACTAACAGAAAAATGCATAAACATTATGATTGCATGAAAAAATGAGTGATGATTCTGAATTATGTATTCAGATATCACAGTAAGATACTTGCTGGAGTAATAGTTCTATTGTCTTATTTTAAAACTAGTATCAAAATTCCTCTGAAAAGAAAATTGCTGTCACCCCTTTACAGCTCCAATGCTACAGAAATGGCTAGTGTCACTGATTCTGTTCTCAGGAGGAGGACAGGGTATTAACATCAAGTCAGAACAGTGTTATATAGTGTCAGACTATACTTGCTGGTAAAACTAAGAGGCCTACATCTGTTGTCTTGCCTTTTTTTTTTTCCAGTCTGATCCCAAAGGTTCATGTTATGACATTTGTAACATCTGCTACAAATGCGGAGGTAAGTCAGGCACAACCTTATTACTTCCAATCTAACGCTCCATCCATCCACAGGGCTTTCATATGCCACTAGTATGTCAAGGGGACCAAAAGCTGTTCTATCTACATGAAATAAGGTATAATATATTTCTGAAAGTCAAGAAGAAACCCTGCTTTGTTATGTCTCCCCTTCTTTTGTTGTCTTAAATTTTGGCAATGTTATTTCAGAATATTCTGTGAACAAAACAGGCAAGCTGCTCCTCCTTAGAGCCAATACAATTGCCTTTTTATGCCTTAGACAGTGGTGTGTTGAAAATTGGCAAGCTGTAATTCACATCCTTTCCTGTTTTCACTAACACTGAAACATATCCAGCTTCCCCTTACTAGACCCTTCTATACAGAGGCTTGCTTTCTTGCACAGCCCTCTTTTCCTTCCGTACTTCTCCCACGATTTTGGTGGGTTCACTGCATCATTTTAAGGACAAATCTAACTTTTTTCAGTGCTCAGTGGTAAAATGCAACTCCTGACAGACAAAAAGTACTTATTTCATCTGTGGTAACAAAAAAGTAAATTAATAAGGAAAACACTTAATAAGATGCTTTGCAACTAGCATTCCTTCTATTAGCTTCTCATTGAATTTTTAGTGTTATATCCACAGTACTTGATGACTTCAATATTCCATTGTTCATGGGCTAAGATATTGTATGCTGTGTGGGCTATGTTATCACTGCCAAGTGTCTGCACAGGAAGCCAATCATTTGCTATATGACTACAATCACCCACTAAAGAAATTCCTTAAGAAATACATATAACCTCTTCTGACAGCAAGTGAATGGTAATTTTAGAAACTAACAACTTTAGATGTTACTGAACTAGGTAATATGTTCAACAGTCAGTATTATACACCAAAAAATAAGACAAATTTTACATTTGATAGAAGTAATTTAAATTAATTACAGGGGCTGCAGAACACTGCATGGTAGAAAGTGAGAAAGAAAACCCTGTGCCTGATGACATATGCTGTTGTAGGTTTTGATTACCTACACTGCTACTACACTCACTTTTTCTGTCATGTTATCACAGGATAAGCAAAAGAACCACCCCACACACACCCAGCTAAGAACACTGAAAAAGAGCAGATCCCCTTATGTTAAATGAACACTAAAAATTTGAAAATATATCAAATATTGCTATTGGCAAATGTAGGAGCCACATTCACTGCTGGAACATAAAATCCAGCTATGATATAACCAGACAATTACTGACTAATGCATCATTATCTTACCACAGTAAGTGACATACTGAAACAAATCCATGTGCACAACTGTTTAAAATTGTTTCTGGTTCTAAGGTGACTTTAGAGCTTTACTACTTTTATAGACTCAGCTTTATGACTGACACATGTAGGTGGCAGATTTGTACGTAGATTACTTTTTTCCTTTTTGTGATGTAGTTAGAAAAGATTTAATGAAGATTCATAATTGAAATGAGACTGGGTACAAGTCAGCAATCAATCCACATTTTCAGGGAAGAAATCTTTATCAGCTGCCAAAACTGAACCTTGTAATTAACTGAGGATTCTGGTAAGAACCAACTGTGCCACTAGTCAATTATTTTTACTTGTGTTCCAGCTGCTGCTTCTGTCTGTTCATAAGTGAGACTGTAAGAAAATGCAACTATTGGAAATTTGGTGATTTCAAAATATAACCTAAGAAATTCAGAGATTACCAAGACCAGCTATAGTAGAACCACAACAAGTTTCTAAAACCGTTTGCAACTGGTTCTCAATTTCTTACTGGAAATTGTCAGCAAAAACTCTTATAAGAACTAAAATTGCATTTCAGAATGCTGAGGATTGAAAAATGACCATGCATAAGATGCACTGGAAATCCCAAGTCCTAATAAAGCAGTCTTCAGAAGAAGTGGTAAGGCACTTCAGAATACTGGTTAAGTAATTACAAAGCCCATGCAGGAAAGATTTTCCAGCACTTCCAGCACTTTGGATTGGGTTCTTAACATACATATGTATATATATATAAGTACACTGCTATTTGTAGGTGTCTGTTTCAGCAGTTTTTAAGGAAAAAGACTATCTTGGAAATCCCAATGAATAGTAAGAAAAATAGTTAAATCTTTAACAGAAATATGATAGTCTTTAAATCTTTGCTAAGGTTAAAAGAATTCATACAGTTCATGATGAATGAGCTTGAAATAAATTAAAAGTACATTAACATGTTTTCTGTTGTTATTATTTTCAGCTGCAGCACACCAGTGGTGTTTCCCCTTTCATTTCCAGTAGGATCTTTTCAAATAGTCATATGAGGAAAGTCTAGTTTGCTTTGCCTTAGGAGAGTGCCTAACTGGGAAATAGAAGTTTGATCAGAAGACAGGCAGAATACTTATGGAAGTGAGAGCTTAGTAGTGAGAAAACAGGAAGCAAATTCTCTACAGCCAAGGAGAACGTGTGTAGACACAACATTCACTTCATCAGAGCTGCATTCATTAGCACCAGGAATTAATTTAGCTCAAGATTCTTTCTTCAGTGAGGGAAAACATTTCTTTTATTTGATTATATCATAGCTAAGATTCACACAGGCTACCTGAAAAACACAAGCCTGTTCTGCTACAAGAGAAAAAAGCAAGGCATTCACCATTCAAAATATATCTTGAATACCTTAACTGTAAAAGTTCAATTGGTTAGTCTAGCCTGATATTTTAGTATTCTTTACCAAATGAACTTAAAGGCATCAGAATTCATTCCCCATACAGCACTTCAATCAGACATGGACACAGATGGTTACCTTGACTTTGGGAGCAAAGTTTTGTTTTGCAGGATAACACTCTCTCTTTAAACCAGCTCTTTCTCACTTTCTATTAGCACTGATAAATATATTTTTTCTTAGGAGTTTTACAATTATACTGATAAGTGTATTGCATTTAGATAGTCTTTCAACAATTACATTTTATTAAACATACACCAAACCTTTTAAAATACATGTATGCATTTGCTATAAAGACAAAAATTTTCTTGATACAATAATTCATCAGTCTGTGAGCTTTTACTGAAATACTATCCTTTAAATTCTGTTCACATTTTTCTGCATTCCAACATCACCTTTTAATTCTTAAGCATATTTCTTGTGCTGTCAGTCCATCTGAAGAAGTAGATTTACACAACTATGTAATTTGCAAATTAAGCTCATTAATTTAAATGGAAAGACAATTTTTCTTAGAGTATAATACGATACGATACTTAAACTAAAACACAGAGTTGAATGAAGACTGCTCAGACTCAACATAGAATATAGTTCTTTTTCAGTCACTCAAAACCTTTATATGTCCTGCAGAAAAACTAATTAGCAATGCCTGATAATTATCTATTTTTCTTATTTCTTTTAGTAACTTCCTGAAAGACAGTTTGAATCCTGACATTTTTCATTATGAATATGGTAGCTAAAGGGCTTTTTGGATTATTTTCATTGCCTGCTGTACATCAAACAACATCTTATTTTGTTAACAATACCTGAAAATATGAGAAATTTACTTGTAAAAAAAAAAAGATTCCATTCAACAATGTTGTAGCAGTACAAGTCAGAAATGCAGCAAGTTTTCTGTGAATACTGACAAACAAGTCTTTCAATGTAAAGGTTTCGCCTTACAAATGCAGAATTATTGAAAGGTATGTTCTACTTCTCTTTACAAATAAGATGGAGAAAAAATAATTATTGATCAAAACTGCCACAAATTTTTCAAAAGTATCACTGAAAAATTCTGTTTCAAACTTCTCTGAGAATAACTCTCACATAATATTGAGCCTTTTTTCTACAGGAGAGGAGAGATCTGAGGAATGAAGAGGCACCTACACAGCTGGAAGAAGAAAAGATACACTTTGCTGTGACAGCTCATGGACAGATGTCTTCTGAAGAGAAAGGCTTATTTTGGTGAATGGTAACTTCAGAAAAAAAATTATGACTAAGATGAAAAGTGGATGGCAGAAAGAGACTGAAAATCAAAACACTTATAATAAAGGAAATAATATTTTGAAGAATATGAACTGAAACTAAGATTTAGAGATAATCGCAATATAATTTTAAAGCTCTGTCTTGTTTATGTTCACTAATTAGTTGACACTTATTATGACTGCTTGAGTCCCTCTGACACCAGAACTAACCAGGCAACAGGGACTCATCATCTTCTCTGGCTGCATGCACAACACAGGTGTTGCTAATCCATTTGTTTTGTGGGGTTCAAATACTATTTTAACCAACTGGCATGTAATACTTTGAGCTAAGGCCATGTCTGTATAGTAACAATGAAGGCAAAAGTGAACTAGCTGTAAATTGATTAATGTGGCCACTAATAAGGTCTACCTGTGCTAAAAAGGCTATGAAACTTCCCCAAGAAGCAAGATAAAGTAATGTTTTCTTCTCTGTGTTACCACAGCCGTGATGTTTCCTAAACTAGTTCTTAAACTAGTTTATGCTGATGTGTAAACATATTGTGTCTAAAGAAGATTTTTAAATTAATCCCTAATTAATTTGTTAATAGTTAATGAACAAAAATGCATTAGACAAAAAATCCTGGAAAGGACTGAGCACACCCTTTTTCCATTGCATATTTTACACTTTTACACCAGCTCAACTCATCTTTTATTTCCACACTTTTCTTTTTTCTTCCCTTAACTTTCCTATTTTGCACAAGCTTATTTGAATTGGCACTTTAAACCACACACAAGTTTCATATGAGAAAGAAGTTCATTATGATCAGAGGACCTAAAGCTGTGTTGTGGAGGTGAAATGGATCACTTTCTTAGGCATGTGAAGGTCCAGAAAGCAACATATCTGGGAATGAAAATACTGAAGCAGTTATTTCTTAAGATGATGTAGCTGAACAATTTAAATTTACTCACTAAACACACACTCCCATCCCCAAACCCTTGGATGCTATTCCAAAAAGCCTGTCCTGAAGGGAATTTTCAAAAAATCATAGTTTCTATTAAAATCACAGCCCAGAGATGCTACTATTCACTCCACCAAAGTTTCAAGAACTCATTGTCAAAGGGGAGGTAACCTCTTGCAGGTTTGTTATTGATACTGGAGCTCCAAAGTCTTGCAATCTAGCCTTATTTTCAGGTTAGTCACCTTAAAAATAATTTCTCTGCACTGGGGAAGACAATATATTTAAATTGTTCCTCAAAGAATGGCTGCTACAAAGTAAAGTTAATTTATACTACTCAATGCATCAAAAAACTGCAAATCAGGTGTCACAATACAATTCACAATGTCAGCTTTTAAATTCTATTTCCTTAGAATCCATATTATAAACACAGGGAATGTATAGCAATTAACGAAAACTTATTATCTCCCACCAATTTTTTAATTTGGTTACTACATTTTATTTTACCATATTGGCAATAATTACAGTTTGGTCTCAACAAAGGACTGTATTTTTGTCCATTGGTAAACACAAGACAAAATTTCCAGAAAGCCCACAAAAATTTACTTTTCTCAAACAGAAAATAGAACCAGGTGTTTTTCATACCTAGAACAGCAAGAAGTCCAGACATCACAACCTTATGACAAAAAGTCATCCTATGAGTTCCAGCTCTTTTCAAAAAGAGTGTGATACTGAATCCACAAACCAGGTATAACACTAGCTTGTGTACAAAATCATCCACCAATTTTTCCATAGAATCATAGAATAGTTTGTGTTGGAATGGACCATCAAAGATAATTTAGTTCAAATCCCCTGCTATGGCCAGGATCATCCTTCACTAGATCAGGTTGCTCAAAGCCCCCTCCAACTTAACTTTGAACACTTCCACAACTTCCGTGCGTAACCTATTGTCTCACCAGCCTTTTCATAAAAGTTTTATTCCTTATGCCCAATCTAAATTCATTCTCTTTTAGTTTACAACCATTGCCCTGTGTCCTGTTATGGATTTATGTACCCATGCCACTATAATAGGGTCCACCTTAGGATCCCACAAAAAGTGCAAGTAAAGGTTTCCAATTCCTCTTCTATTAGTTCTCAGGTTACAGCTTGAGCTTAGCATTAATGCTAACTGAAACTATTCAGAGAGAAGAATACAGTTAATCAAACTTACTCTATGACAATAGTGTCACTACACGCCCTGGTAAAAAAATCTTCCTGTCTTTTTTATATACTTCCTTTATATATTAAAAGGCTGCAATAAGATCTCCCAGAGCTTTTTCTTCTTCAGGCTGAGCAACCTCAAATTTGTCAGTCTTTTTCCACAGGAGAGCTGTTCTAGCCCTCTGATAATTTTCATGGCCCCCTCTGGACCCACTCTAACAGGCCAAAGTCTTTTTTGTGCTGGAGACCTCAGAGCTGGATGCAGAACTCCAGGTGGGGTTCCATGTGAGCCAGAATAGAGGATGAAAATAACCTCTTGATCTGCTGGTCATGCTCCTCTTGATGCAGCCCAGGATATGACTGGCTTTCTGGGCTGCAAGAGCACATTGCCAACTCATACCAAACTTTTCATCCACCAGTATCCCCTAAGTCCTTCGCAGGGCTCAATCCATTCCTCCAGTATATTCTGATATTGGGAATTTTTGTAGACCAGGTGCAGGACTTTGCATTTGGCTTTGTTGAACTTCATGAGGTTGAACTTCATGGTCCCATGCGTGAGTATTTATGCTTATTTCTTCCTCTGGCTTCACATGAATGACAGAAACAGAGCACCACTTCAAGAAATGCTGCAGGGGCAATATGCTTAATTTGGACATTCTTGCCCATAATTATCAACAGCAGAGACCAAATACCAGCACTTGCTAATCATACACTTTTGCAGCTATTGACTATCCAGTTTGAAACTATTTTCTTACTCATTTCATGCCAGCTCTTGTACTATGCTTCCAGTTAATATCATATTGCATTAAACTTACTGAAACTACTGTCTGGCATCAAGCCTTTTTGGCAACTCCTGAAAATATTTAAACTGATTTATTAATTGTTTCTGAATTTTGTCCTTCAGTTTCCTGAATTAAAATTATTTCGCTTTATGAGTTTTAAATATGAAACATAAGAAGACTTTTGGAGAAGACTTAACACAATAAATTTTCTCTAGTCACTTCCAAAAAGTAAATAAATATTTAACAACTATTTTCCAAAAACTGTGAATGAAGTGGATTTTTAACAATGCCTTGATAACAGTATGTGATGCCTCAATCCAAAAAATACTTATATGTTTCATTTTAAATTTAGGCATGTTGGTAAACTTACCATAACATTTTAAATACTGAAGAAAATAAGGAGTATATTTTAAACAGTGTGCAGGGTAGGTGCCTATTCAAGTTCAAGTATAATCTCTAAATCTCTCCTTTCTCTGAATTGCTTATCTGGTAAAGGATGTTCTTAGAAGAGAAATGGGCTATGGGCTTTTCTGACATTAGAAGTACTTTTGGTTACAAACCCTTTTATAAAGAAGCTATTCAATAAAAGTGAGTTTTGATTCTATATTTTATATTGCAGTACTGCACATAATTATGTGTTCAATAACTTGTCATAATATAAAATTACCGAAACTAATAAATGATTCATAGCTCTAAAAATATCCTGTTATAGATGAAGTTTAACTGAGAGAATAAGCTTTATTTGCATTTAAAGTTAGAACAATTTTGATGGTTTTACTGTTTCTCAACATGCAGAAATTTGTTCCATTCTTTGTCAAACAATAATTCCCTTAGTTAATAAAAAGGGACCTGCTATTTCAGTTTAAAACTCAAAGAAACACAAAACTCCACAGAACCCCTTGGAATAACTTCCCAGAGTGATTCCAAAATTGAAATGCACTAACTCAGATATGGCCAACGACATAATAGTATAGATGTAAAGGTCTACATAACAGAGGAAGACCCTGGAAACATCCCCCAAAGCCTTCTGTCCACCCTATTCTGCAAGCATGATTGACTGTGTCATGTTTATTGTTAGCCCATCTGGACAACAGGTGCAGTACTTAATGGCCACAGTGTACTTGATTATTGACTAGTGAATATTTCTGCACAACACAAGAGGCAGCAGAATGACCCTCGGTAACAGACAGACTTCTTACCCATTTCTACATTCAAAACCTCAAAACAAAAGGAAACAGTTTTAACCCTATCTGGAAGTTCGGAGCTTAAACATACAACTCACTTTTGTCAAATACTTAGCTTGGCAGGCTTGTATAGAGTCTATTTAAGGGGAAATAAGAAAAGGTGCATGAATTTCAAGCTTGGGGACCTCTAATTACCTCATACTTAAAGTTTAACTACAAAATGTAGATAAATTGCTGCACTAAAACCACAGAAGATCCTCCACATGATTTGTTCCAATGTATCTAAAGCTCAGTGATGCTGATCCCAGGGAGACTTTTCCACTTAGCCCTCAGAGAATTCATTTTGGACCCGTTTCTAATGAATTCTCAGTGATGCTGATCCCAGGGAGACTTTTCCACTTAGCCCTCAGAGAATTCATTTTGGACCCGTTTCTAATGAGTGTATAAAGGATTACTTGGATGTTTTGGTAAAGCTACCCAATAAATTAGTCAATCTCAAATTTTATTAGCCACAAAGCATTACAGCGGTCATACAGCTGAAGCACACTGAGGGAATTGAAGGCGTATTAGTCATTTATTTAGGCAGATACCAGAGATCAGTACTCAGTACAGGATGTTAGTTGTAACATTAAGCTAATTGGCTAATAGTTGCAGCCGTTCTTATACTTTTTGTACTGAGAGGTGTGACCCCTTCTCAAACCAATTTATGTAATCCCAGAGGGGGTCCTAGATTTATTCCAGCTTCATGAATGCATGGTCTGGATTAAGAAACCAAAAGCAAAAAGGATATGCATAAAACCCACTGTGTCAACCAAACATCTAAAATTTACACCCTATCAGCTTGAAAACTTTCCGTTTAACAGATACCTTAAGATAACAAATGTTTAAGATAAATGTAACCATTTGGTATTAAAAACGTTCATATTTCATTCAGTGCATATTGCAGGGGCTGTGGGGTTTTTTCTCTTCTACCATACCTTTGGCTATTTATCTAGTTGCAAACTTTTATAGATGTGAAATATTTTAAGAAGACCTTTGAAAACGGCCTGAGGTAGTTTCAAACTTAACAGGCCCTGTCCCACCAGAGCTCATTACAGTGCATTTTATAACAAAGTATCCTGTACTTAATTTTCAGAGTTTAGCCAAGCGTACTAGAAAGGCAGCTGCATTAAGTGCAATTAATGGTTGTAATAAAAGGAGTGGAGGGCTCTCTAGGACTCAAAAACCAGCAGTAAACAGGGAATCCATGTTCTCTAAGAGTCAGTGATGTGTCCAAGTTCCAGAAGTGTGAGATTTCCACTGCTGAGGAAGGAAAAAAAAAAAAAGAAACAGCATGTGCTGTTGGGGGGAAAAAAAATCTCTCCTTTAGCAAGCCCAAAGGTAGATTAAAAGAGGATAAAAAAGATATTCCCTCCAGTTATGCCACTAGCATCCCCCCTCTCTTTGAGCAGGAGTCCAACACAATAAACTCATATTCCCATCAGCGAAAAAAACAGGCAAAGTCAATTCCAAAAAAAGTGAGATTAATAGTAAGTGACTCATATAATACACAGAATGATACGGTTTCTTAACTAACAAAGTTTACTTTCAAATGACAGAAAGGAAAAAGAAGAAACATTGTTGTGACAGGAAATGATATTTTATTTTAAATAAAAATATTTTATTTAAAATAAAACAAGTCACATCACAACCGGGCTGTTGATTATAAAAGCTCTGCAACTGTTAAATACAGAATTATCTTGATAACTAAATTATCATCCCTGGGAATTAAGTGCATTCATGTTTGAAACTAAAGAAGAAGCACTATGCTGAAGACAGAAGACAACCAATATCTCCTGACTAATTTCTTATAGAAGTCAACTAATCTCTCATGAAGAAACTAGTGACTAAATTTTTCTATATGGGACTAATATCTTTTTTTTAATTTCTAATCTTGAACCTTATTTTCATGTCTCAGTTATTTGCTTTGGCAGAAAAGATCAGCTAATTCATATGAGTGGGCCTTCTGATTCACAGACAGTAAGTGGCAACAACCTGGCTTTATGCTGAAATTTGAAAGTACAAAAGCTCTTGATTATGCATGACCTATAGATATCATAGTAATTTATTTTGTACACACTGAATATAAACAAAGCCTTTTATGAGTGCTGAAGGTAGAAAAAAGTTATGATTTTGTGCTCTGCGCAGGAATAACTGATTTGTAAATTGTGAAATAAAAACAATTTCCAATTTTCAGTGCATAAGTACTCTAAATAGAAAAAAAAATAAGAAAAAACCTCAGAATTTCTATGCAACTTCTCCCAATAATGGATAAATGAAGCAGACCAGCTCTTGCTTTATGCTTATGCCATTTCCTAGTAAAAAAATACACACTAAGCATATTTTGCTTATCTTTAAAGTTGATTTTAGGTGTTAAAGGACGTGGATAACAAACAAACAAACAAACAAACAAACCCCTACACCTGTTATTTGTGGACTACACTGCTAGCAATATCCAAGTTAACACTGCCTAAAAATCCTATATATGAGCTTGGAAATAATCAACAGTGTGTAGAAAGATAATCTAAACCTACTTTGTCAGTAGATCTCATTACTCTCAGAAATACAGAGAAAAAATTAAACACATGCATTTTTCCCACTCACAAAGCATGTAAATACACCTATTTGTGATGTTCTTGTTATCCAGTGCTTTGTTCTGAGTTGTGGAAACATTTTCAATATGTCATTGAGTGTTCCATCTTTCCTATATCTACTCTTTACTGAAAGAGTAACTACTCACCCATAGGGGCTGTGCCTCCCGGAAAATTGTTTTGCTGCTGACTTCAGGTCTGTTTATTTACTCATTCTTCACAGTAACATAATTCCACAACCATCATGTCAGTATCACAAGAAAGTAACTTTGTTTATATAGGCTTAAGTAGACTGCAGACAATAGCTGCTCATGTTATTTCAGTAGATTATTTGACACTCATATTTCCTACTACTCTCTATGATCACATAGTAGTGATGTGTCTTTTTATATCTTTATATCTTTAGTAATGTGTCTTTTTATATTCTATTTACATATCCTATGATGTAATTATGAAAAATGTTAGCTACTGCTCAGTAAAACACTATAATTATTGCTAAAATAACCACAGTGGTGTGGACAGTGTTGACATAATAATAATAATAATAATAATAATAATAATAACAACAATAATAATAATGCCTAGGAAAATTTAAGTGCTAATGGTACAGATATCCGTAAAGACTAATAACTAAAACTGAGACGATGGCACTAGAAACTGAAATGTATCTAAGGTAAAGAGTTAGTAACTCTGCCATTAAACCAAGAAATGATGATTTAGTTTGCCTAAAGATGCATAAGAACATCACATCTTGCTGTTACCAGCAAAGTCGTAATAACCAATAAAAGTAATTCTCTGGAAAATTATTTAGTATTAGCAAACTGTTGAGGAAAATCCAAAAATACAAGGAAATAAATCTCTAAGTACTCTCATTCCAGTTTGTAGGTGTCATGGTGCACCAGGGAAATCAAAAGAGATCACAAGATGGAAGGTGTAGAATTTGAAGGGCAGTACAGCTAGTGACAACCACAACCTTGAAAGCTAGTGGGAAGGCCAGATTACTCAGTTTCCTTAACCTTTTGGAAAACCTGAACAGTTAAGTGTTACAGAGCACTTGCGGGGAGAAAAATAAAACTAATTTACCAAGGAAGATTAAAGAAGCATTCAAAAACATGAAATATGAGAGACGGAACTGCAATTATTTTTTGAGAAGAAAGGAAAACATATTTTAAGCAAGACATCAAGGATTACAATATTCATAAGATGAAAGAAACTAGATGTTGAAAAGGACTGGGAACTGGTGACTCGTGGCAGAACCTTTTTACACCAAGTTAGAGTTTGAGTTGAGCTCCCGTTTCTATTTGAGAACTATGACCCAAGCTGGTGGTCTAAGACCAGAGCTCAGTAGACAAGCATCTATCAATTACAGTATGCTCTACACTTATTCCTGCAACAAGGCAAGAAAAACTGACTGGTCTTAGAAGACAAACTCTCAAACCTACTGAGACTTCATTGCTATGTTTGAACGCATCTCTGAAATAATGAAGGAAAGAGCTTGTTAGAACTGTCTATTCTGATTCTGCACATTTTTTTCCCTTGTAAAAGGTAGCTAGTCATAAGGAACAGTTTACCTAACATCCTTATGTAAGAAGTAAAACAAAATATTCTGGGATAAGAAGAAAATATTCTCAGACTGGCTGCATGAAAAGCTGTCAGGGGGCTAATAAGCATGTTTAAAAATCTATGTCAGTAGGTGTGCATTTACCAGAAGCTGAATGTGGTCTCTCCACCTCTTCTTTCACGGCTTTATCTCCTCCCCATTAGGACTGTTTTGCAAAGTTTGTGTGTACCTGGCCATGGTAGGTGAACACAAACTTCACTGAAACATCAAATGATTTATGCAGGTTTTGACATAAGCTCACAACCACACCATCCCCTCTCAAAAACCAAACCAAACTAAAAAACTGTCCAGCCAAACGCCCCATACAAACAAACAACCCCTACACAAACCCGGATGCCAAAACACTTGAAAAACTTATTCAGGGAAGATATGGATTTGATGACAGTGTGGGGTAGTTCACTAACAGCAGAGATCTTATCCATCTGCAACACAAAATAAATGTTGGCACAGAAACAAAAAATTCTGGGTTGAAACTAAAAACCCAGGCAGGAGAATAAAAAAATTAGAATGAATGAAAATATGTTCCAGGCTTAACTTGGATAATATCAGCTCAATATTCTTAATACAATGATGATCACTACACTGAGCACTGGGAACCAGGTCATGGTAAAGAATAAAAGAAAATTGTATTAATCACAATCTCCAAAGGCAGGCCATAAAAGCCATATCACACACACTGAAAAATAATTCATTAAACTATATCCCAGCTGGAAGTAGTGAAAAACAAACAGAATAAAAAGACACTAAGCAGCAGGGAGAAATAAACTTTATGGAACTGTCAAAGCATGAACAATAGGGGAGAAAAAAAAGGAAAGAAACAATAAATGTGTCTGGTTTATTGGTAAAATAGCCACATTAGGACAGACATGAGAATTAAATTTAAAGCAAAAACTGAGACACTGAGATAATGCCGAGGTTGAAGTATCAAAATTATCCTACTGCAGTTTAGGACATGCAGTACTTGCAAATTGTGGTTTGTCAGTACCTTACAATGAGAGCAACATCACTAAATGCTAATCACTCATGGAACATCAGGCACGTCTCATGAGTTATGTACTCCAAGATGAAGTGAGAGTGAAAATGTCCACATTTCAGGATTGATTGATAAAGCAAAAGTATGCATAGCCCCTATATGAAAAAGAGAACACTTTCTCAGCTAACTTGTCCCTAGGTTTGATTTAGTGATGAAAAGTAGTACTTTGCATAAACACTTCCAAGAGCTCTTTTGTAACATTGTATACCTCTTTTTTTTTTTCTTTTTGAGGAACAGATGGGAGAAGGCAGCACTATAGTAATGCATTCCATTGTATAATAGAATTAAAAATAAGGAGGAATACCACACAATGTATTCTGTTAAACGAAATTAATACCAGCCACTTTGAGTCTTTGTCAGATAAGTTTAAACAAAATTGTTCTCCAGTTTTGGCTTAATCAGGTTTTTTGTACCCCAAAAACTTGATTTACAATAGTGTTCAGCAGCCACAGATTTTACAGGCCTTATATAGAGCTGAGTTTTTTCAGAACAGATGAAAATTTGGCCCAAAGTGTATAAGCAAAGAGGCATCCAAAGCCACTGGCAACTTTGGAAAATTTCAGCCCATCCATCTACCAGGTTCTGCTGCAACTGATGGTCTTTAGAAGCAGAGATGCCAGTATGTTCATATGTATGTATATATAAGCAACGTACAAACGGTAGTGCGTTGTAAACGTAAATGATGTCAATCTTTCCATTTGATCCTTGGTTAATTAAAATTGTTTTTGTTTTTTATATACACTGAATGCAACAGAAGGATGAAGGATTTCTCAGATGAGCCAGACGGATTGTAGCTGCCTAGCTTTCAGTAAAACACAGCGGAAGCTGAGGCCCCAGATTGATTCAGATTCTTTCATGTCACTGCTACAAAGTATTAAATCAATTATGTTTGAACATAATTCATCCACCAGTCATTGACATATGACAAAACAGACCTTAAACTATGAATTACTGACTTTACTGAATGAAAGCATGTTTTTTCAATTAAAAAAATGCTGTATATCCCGGATACAATTTTATGAAGATTCAGTAAGGATCCATGGTAAATGTTCTCACATAAGACATTAAGCATCTGCAAATGCCAAATTCTTGGATGGTAATTCTTTCTCTCTCTCTTTTTCCTCTTTGACACCCTGAATCCCTACTCCATGTTATGGACTAAAAACCTGCAAATTATATCTTTATAAAGCAAAACTGTTTTTCAGCTAGAGGAATGAATAAAATTATATTTGACACATAAAAATTTCTTTCTCCACCCTCCTTTTTATAACTGAAAGAGAGTAAAACTAATTTAAACCAAATCTGATTTAAAAATCCTGCTGAGCTGAGACTTTTAAATACCAAGTTTCAGCCTCGAGTGAATTTTTATGGCTATGTTATAAACACCTGAAAAACAGCAAGTGCCATAGTAATACATACAGTTTGTGGTTTTATATTATTTCCTTAGTTTCAAAAGTAGATTCTAGTCAAAGTGAGTTTTTTTCCTAATTTTAACTTGTTGTGGATGTTACAGTTCCAACAAAATGTTTACAAGCCAGAAGTAATTTGGAATGAACACATACATACATATTTTATATTTTATAAAATTATCCAATTGATACATTTACAATTTGACTAAAATAAAGAAACATTTCCATTGGAAATTCTGTGAATAGTGATCAGAAAATGAAAACTGCCAGAGAAAGTTGGTTAAGCATCTCTCAATAGTGTATGTGTGGTATCATAACGTACTCTGTTAACAGAGTCCTCAGTTCCATAATAATTTCAATATTCAGTCAAGTTCTTTTAAAAGAGTAAGTACTACTATTTCAAAAAGTGATAAAAATGCTTGTATTCTTTAGTTAAACATATATGTTCTTAATCTTTCAGGCTTGAGAGTATAACTTTTTGGAAGTGCTCAAGAAAATGAATCCATATCAAGTAAGTGTTAGAATGCAAACTGGATTTGTCAAGTTGCATTAAACTCTGCTGTCTGGACAATCTCATTCAGAAGCAAAACAGTTTTGATGCCTTTATAGCTAATACATTTTAGAAGCAAAATTAATAAATAAAAAGTAATAAATAAAAATTAATAATCCTGAACACCGGTTTGGCTATGTGAATCAGTACCTTTAGAGTATAGGAAATATGAACTTCCCTTGCTGTTGGGTAGCTTACATGCACACACTTACTGCAAAACCAAGGAACAGTTTCTCTTCAAATAAAAGGTAGTCCTAACTACACAATGTTTGCCGGGGTGAAAGTGCACACCTGAACTATTCCTGTGAGTCATCTGATGCTATACAAACTTACACCCTTATTTATTTCAAACTTCTCTGCACCTGTCCATAACCTGGTGCAGCTTTACTACTACATTGTATACTGAATTTTGCTGTATTTTCCTAACTGAATAGAGAAATCCTATGACTTTAAACAAATAAAAGACTATCTTTGTATTAAAACCAACATTGATTTCAAGGTCTTTTTAAAAAAGTTTGCATATGGTTTTCTGCTTGCAACTTTCAGATGTAGAGAGAGTTAATGTGCAAATGATCATTACTGCAATTGAAAATATTTGCAGGAAAACTTGCATGTGCAAATGAAACAACTGTGCATTCAATTTTTTGCATGTATTGGTCTAAGTGGTCATCTTTAGTATCCAGCCTATCAAAGTTTCTAAGTACAAGCTTTGTTGAAATGAAGCAGGCTTTAGCTTGAACTACTTAGGAATTTACAACTTAAACATATGTTTCAGTGGCTTCCTGACTAATACATTAGTAAAATTTAAATATATTTTAAAGGGATTTAGGAGCAGAATCAGAACAGTATTTGGGACATCTTAATCTAAGATTCTTGATCCTCAGGAGCTCCATTAGCTGGCACTGAACCACTTGAAATATCCACATACCTCATTTTTTGCTTCTTTATGTTTCCACATCACCAGTGCAGCTCAGCGCCAATTTCGCACAAAGCCTGTGGCTGCCTGCTAGGAGGGACACACCCAGTAAGAGCACTCAGGTTGTGCCTTCTGGATTAGGTACTGGGAATAAATGGCAGCTGGTTGCCTTCTTTTTAAAAAAATAATTAATTAATTAAAAAACTAGGACCAAAATGGTTACTCAGTAACCTATACAAGCAGTCCTCAGAGGACGGAATGAAAGCATGGCTCCTTCTAGCAGATCATCAAAATTACCAGAGGGCAGGATTCATAGCAGAAAGCATCCCTTCAAATCCAAGGTCAACCTGTAGGATGGGGGAGGTGGGAAGGAGACAGTCTTCCCGTAAGGGAAATACAGATTTCAATCTTCCTAATGAGAGAGTAGGAGCCATCTCCAGCTTCCCAGTAAATAAACCAACCAGTAGCTGAAAAGGCCTGGGGAGTGGCTGCTCATTCTTCTCCAAGCTGTTTTTCAAAGAGACATGAAAAAAACCTTTCCAAAGCTCCACTTTGGTGTGTGGTTCCTGTCAGGACAAGGCAGTGAGCTTTGCAGGAGAGGTTGCCTGGCAATACTATGTGACTTCTGCCCTCAGAGCTTCCTTCAGACCTTCATCACCACCCAACCCACCAGCAGCTGGGACACCATTTGAGAGATCAGATCCACAGCAGCAGAATCCCAGGCGAACATGGCTGCTGAGGTTGTGGCCTTCACCTGTACAAGTGACAGCTGAGACACTTGCTCGGCAGCACCTTCACTCCCACACTTCACAGCCTGGTATTTTAAAGTAAACATGCAAAATTTAAGTCTGAAATAGTCAGGCTAGGAACTGCAGCTTTATTCAGGATGTGCTCTACTGTTTGTACACCAAGAGGAGAATGAGCTGCTGGAAGTACAGGCCTTCACACAGATATGGACATTAGCATCTAACTAATGTAATGTGAGCCATAGAGACACATCCTACACCGTCATCTCCAGCTACACACAGTATCCTGGAAAAAACAACATCAACATGAGTGCCAGGATCATCATTGTTGTTCAGGCAAATCCAGCTAGGTTGCATAATGAACATGTTAATACAGAAAGAGAGGTAGCCTACACAAAATGGATAGGTTAATAAAGTCCTTCTTATTACCTTTCTCTCCCTGAGTTTGTCTTTGATGTGCCATGGGAAGGCTGAAGAGAGAGAGTGATTGCCACCAGGGATTTTGAGAAAAAGTAGCCTCCGGCTTAATACAAAGCCTAAAGATTAGGGTAGAAGTATGTAGACTAGGAGAATCTGCTAGCTAAACATTATCACATGTTCATTTTCATTTAAAATATGCAATTTCTTTCTTATTAATTCCATTTCCTTCAAGAGCATGCATAAGTTACCAGATGCAGACATTGATGCACTAATATTAAGGGAAGAATAAGCACAAAAATCTTTTATCAATGAGATTGCTATTTGAAGGAACACAAAGATACTTCAGAATATAATAAAATCATTAGGACACACCATATTATGGGTTTTGATGAATGGTAAATTTTAAGTATTCCTCCAGAGATACAATTTGTCAGCTCAAAACCATCATTAGTCTGAAACATTCCGTTCTTATAAGGCTTAAGGGCTTCTTGCTGGTGCTTAAGCATGCGTTTACCTTCAGGTATTCACTTAAGGTTATTTCATTTGAAAAGCATTACTTATAAGGCACTGCACAATAGTTAAGCACAAGCAGAATGTTTTGCTAAAGCATCCAATACTCTGCTGTATCAGGACTCTGTTCATCATCTGCTGCTATGATAGTGGTGATTGGTGGTATGGTAAATCCAAGCCTATCAGTTCTACCAAAATACTGCAGACACATGACAGAAAGAATTACGCTAGCACAGACTCCCTCTGCAAAGTCACCTCTGTTGACAAATCTTTTGAATACTTAATGTTAAACCCTCAGATTGTATTCAGGAATGTCCTGTCTTCCTCCAGCCAGCATGAAGTTTGTATAAAAGGATAAAGCTGGCATTAACCCTCTGAAGAGCCTTTGACTAATCCAACAAAAATGTGATTGTGCATCCATGCCTAAGTTAATACAAATCTATGGTACTCTGCTGATATTAATAATTTTCAGTATTTGTTGAACCACAGCCTAAACATATTTCCTCTGCAGAGTAGCTACTTAATTTTGTTGACAATAAATAAATGTTGGTCCTCTCCACCCTTAGAGCTTATTTTTAATTGTAAAACAAAAATCAGTTTAATTTTCCATTTCACTCTATTAAGAAGCAAAAACATATATGTACATGCAAAATTAAAGGACAGAGCACCAGTCTGGTGAGAAATACTCCTTTAGTTAAATACATTAATTGCCTAATGGAAAGCCTCTGATAATTTTTTTCACCTCCCTGTGCCTCAGTTTCCACAGAGAATTTGCCTGCCCATTTTGTAGAGCTTTTATAGATCTCATTATTTAATCTGAGTTAATATCATATCTGTGGATAGTAAGTAAAAAGTAGCGGTAATTTTTTCAACCACATTATGTACCTACATGAGATAAAGGATAGTTTTTGATAGCAAGAATTGTTTTATAATGTTTCTAGTTTGTATTAGAACAGGAGTTGTAACTATTTTTAACTCGCTAATATTTGGATAGTTTTACTAAAAAGCAGCAAAATACTTTTTTTCTACCAAGAATAGCCTGACCTATTGTGTTCACTACTCCTGCAATCATAAGAAAAAGAAGTAAATGAAAAAGCTGCAGCAATTTGGACTAATAAATATTCACATGTACTTTAAGACTACTGGAAAAAACCCCCAAATGAAAAGAGAAATCATCACCTAATATGTCCCACATGTTAAAAAGCATGAATTGATATGTTATTACTTATGTTCTATACCCTCATTAACCATAATCACTTGATAGTTTTCCATAAGCCTGTAGAAATGTCATAGCTCACAATGGCTCACCTCAGATAGTTTACCATAGAATAAGTTTAAATTAGAAAGCAGGCTCTGGAAACTCTGCTGAGACTAACTCCTAAATGTTGCTGACCATGAGAACTGACCTGTGCAGTGCTAAAATTCATATAACTCATAACAGCAAGGAAGGACGGCTTACTGAGAAAACATGAACTATGTTCTCATCTTTCTAATGATTTCCAGAGTTTCTGCAAAGCAGATTGTGTTATTACATAGAGTAGTACCCTGCATTCTTGCAGTGCTTATCATCCAGGAATTTCATAGATTACTAGAAAACTAGTTAAGCATAATTAATATATTTCACACATGGAGAAATTAAGGTACAGAGAGCTGTCTAAGATTAATTCTGAAAGATCACAAATACCTGAAATTTTCCATGTTGAGGTTTAGACAAAGTCTTGCCAAAAGACAGCAGCAGCAACAAGACCGAAGCTCTTCTGTTCCTGGCTCATATAACCATGCTTTGTCAACACTTCCAGTCTATTATTCAGTGTCTAGTGATATTAAAAAAAATCCTACAACAGCTAAAGACAGCATTTTAAGTCTAAGAAATCCCCATAACCTTTATTTTAAATAATCTTGTTAGATTGATTTTCTCAAAGGAGAAACAAACAAAAAACACCCAACCAAACCCAATGCTCAGCTCTTGCAATCTGTACTAGACTGGCATTGGCAAAGTAGCAAATATATATATATATATGTTAACAACACATCAAGTAAGGTAGATTACATTAAGGAACATAAGCATTAAGACATAAAGTGGGAAACCCTAGTTAATGGTAAGTATTACACAAGTATCAGATAGCAGAACAGTTTAAAATGGAACTTCCAACTTTGAGAGGTCAGTATCTGTCCTGTGTATGCACACAGTAACACAAATCCCGGTAACTGTGTAATTTTATTTTTTTCTTTCATTATTCAAATAATTCATTTTCAGTAGAAAAAAATATAAACTGTGTAACCTGTCCAAGAAGAGACAGGGACTATCAAGTGATTTAGGTCACTAAGCTGCTTAAAACTCCTTCATCTGTTGCTTTTCTATCTGATTTATTCTCAGTTGTTTCAATGAAAATAGCGTAAAAAGTCATGCCAGTTTTAATAAACCTATATTAATTAGAACTGACACAGCATTGAGATTTTATAATCTAATATCATCTAAAGAACATCTAAAGAACTATATACTTCTGGAACCTTGACAACTTTTTCTTTTCTTTCATGTAATGAGAGTTCTCCTAAATGATTTTAAATGAAACAACATAGCAGCCAAGAAAGTGTCCCAAAGTGCAATGTAGCATGCCTCATGGAAGGAAAATAGGGAAAAAAGAAATCTAATTAATATATTCAATGGTAAAAAAATCCACTTCTCATCATTTTGATATTTGCTAGTAATGATAATTTTTAGTAACTTGGTTTCTGCTGATGTATGAGAAGCAATGAATTTTCTAAACTTTTGATGACTATTCCTAAAACTGCCTTTACTGGCTTTATATCTAACTAATGCTGCATTTGTTTTTACATAGTTAAGTGTTTTTATGTAGCTACACTAGTCTAAGAAAAAAAGGAAAGCGAAGTTTGTAGGAAGATGACACTGAACCTGAAAGCATGATAATTTTTACTCCTGATTTTATCAGCTGTTGTAAACATAATGCAACATTGAGACTATTACAATAGCCTTTTCCAGCTATCTAAGGCAAACTGCAAAATGTTTCAGTGACTCTTCTACTTCTTTTACACTTTGCCCACTTGTGGTGTTGTCTGATTTAAACTTGAATTAATGCGGATTGCCTGAGGGCTTGTACACTATGCAGTTTGCATGCATTTCTAAATCCCTTATGAACTTCATAAGTTTATGCCACAGCTACAATGACAATTGCTTCTTTGAAAGCAAAAAAATTCTCAGTCTGTCTTTTCCTTCTTTCTTCCTTTTGGGGTGAGTTGGAAACACCTAAGTGTCAAGAAAGATGAATGCAAAATGCAAGTTATACAGCATGGCCTCTTGTCCCCCCAGAAGGATTCCTTCAGATGTGGTAGAGCACAGGCTGCTATAGATGGTGCCCATCTCAACCTGTTATCTTGGCGTCTAAGCCCCAACGGAACAGTTTGACCAACTAGTGAGCAGGCACAGTGCCATGCAAGCATATGGACACGAGTACATGCAGCCAAGTGACCATGTAGGAGAATCAAATATGTTTGCTGAGGGCAGGAGTCCCAGTCTGAAACATCCAAACAGCTGTCTACCCTGAAGTTTACATGCCTGTGGTTAAGGGGATGTGACATAGCTAATCCAGATTTTGGCTAGATTAATTTTAAAATACAAAAATTAGCTTTCTTGGCACAAAAGGCATTTTGGGTCCTAGGTGTATATCAGTATCTCTAGAACGGTATTCCAAATGAATTCCCAATGGACATTTTGGAATTAATCTATGTTATGAAATAGCCAATGTGCTTCTTGTATGCTTTACTTGCACATGGTATTAAAGAAATACAGAACATTCTTTTGTGTGAGTTAAGTAATCTGTTTTGTATCCCCAAATGTTCCATCCAGAAAAGTACTTTAATTCTGCAATTCCATATAACAAGTGGGAGTAATTTCTTTATCAGGGCTACACTAGCACAAAAATCCCACTTATAAACGTACTTTCCCAGCAGGCTCTGTAGCCTTAACTTTTTTAACAGGAAAAGCAACTCATTCTACAAATTAGACAAAAAAATTCATTCCAATTTATTTATCAATAAAATTATTTAATATAAGTGCTACTGAAATGTATTCAGTTACTGAATTGACATTATGAAATTCTGTATGTTGGAAATTTCTAATATTTTAATACTGCTTTTCAATACTCAGTGTTTATAGATGTACAAAGGGATTACTTTTATTGTTTATAGCAAACAGCAACATCATCAAAAGTACAATATGTTTATTGCTGATGTTCAAAAGTGATTAAGTGATTCAGTAGCCTGAATCCAACTTTCCAAACTAAAGGAATTATTAATTGCAGATTCATTAAAATTACCTCCTATCACTGGAATCAGTAGGTTATAGGAATCTAAATATAATATTTGATGATTTGAGACTGAAGCTGAAGTAACACTGAGAGTAAGATAAACAGGGTAATATATTGTAAACTGATTTTTTAAGATATTTTATTCTCTACTTCAGACAAATCTTGTGCCAATGCAGAAGGAATATACAGTCTTCATTACAGAAAAAAAAGTGAGTTTACATGCAGCTTCTTTCAATATCCTGATTACCTAAAATTGAAGGAGTTGCAAGTACTGTAAGCAGCTTTCATGTTTAACTAGGAAACTGAGACATAGAAATACAAAACAATAGATCTAAGATTGCTTGTTACAAATTCTTAGGGCTTTAAGGCCTGAAAAATATCAGTATGATTTAGTGCAATATTTTAGAAGTCTGGCTAAAAATAAGATCTCAATGTGATTTTTATGCAGGTTGTAATTGAGTTATTATCATGCAGTACAAACAATATCAACAAAACAAACCCCAACACCAAACCCACTCACTTTTCACCACAGAGCCAGCCATCTTTAACACCACATCATTTTGAAGAACTGGTAGTATTCTAGTTTATTCCTGTGGTCTACTAGATCACTTACATGTCAATGGGATTTTTGTTTTTTCACCATATGACCTTTAAAAATAGATATCCAGCAAAACACCTTTTTCTTTCTGCAGCAAATGCAACTAATTTCACTTCATGAAGTAAGAAAATCTCTCTTTATCACTTTCTAGACGCACAATAAAAATAACAAAACACAACCAAAGTTAAATTTTCTTCAAACTGTAGCCACAAATAGTCATAGTAAATATCTAATTCTGGATGTGTTTCTTCTAAATCCGAACTTAGCAGCATATGCTGAAATCACCAAACATGAGATCTGAAGTTTGGATTAAGAACCAAAACTCCTCAAGACTGGACTGGGTAGCATCCAACCTGTTTAAGGGTTTAAATAGAGTGATATAGAGCAGAAGGAAACCCTGTGCAATCAAGATTGATAGTATTTATAGAAAATTAAACTGCTTGTGATTCTTGGAAGAATTGTGATCATATTTTAGTGTAGGCTAAAACTATAAATTTCAGATTATGTTCAAAATTTGACATCAAAGGTGGTTCAGATATATGGCTACAGTAAAGATTCACCCCTTCTAACTGTGCCTCCATTGCAAGGGTAAGTAAAAAATCATCAGAATTTACGCACAAAGCTATACGAATAATTTTCTTGCTTCAGTCTCCAATTGTTGCAACTCCTTATCATAGAAAAATAAAAAGCTATCCCAGTTCAGATGAAAAAAAAAAAGTCTCACTTCTCCCTTGGGAGAATCTGAACTCAAGCTGCGAACTATTCTGAGTTCAGGCAGTATCTACTTCTCCTGTTGACACTATTGGATTATGTATAAATAACTGAACACAGGGAGCAAGGATTCCCACATCCTGACAAGTTGCCTTCACTCTTAAGATTAAGAAAAATATTCTTATTCTTGCTCAGTGTCTCAATGACTCTGAACCTGTTTCTTTCAAAACACAATATATCAAAAACAAGGATTCTAAGTGGAAGCATCTTTGAGCTTATATGCAGGCCATTCACCTAAAAGGAGCAGAAACTTGCATGCAAATTCATTTAGCTACCTGACGCAAAATTGCTTGTTTGCAAAATATTTTGGGGGTACAAAAACAGAGCTTTTCAGAGGACTTATAACAATATTCTTAAAAAGACCTTCTCAGCTCTTTCTTATCCATATTGCTTATTACATACACAGTTTCACAAGAAAAGTGGGGATAAAATAAAAATTGGTGTTATAAATTCCCTTATAAACTCCTGTAACTGCATCGTGGAAGATTTCACTAGACACTGAATATCAGCAGCAATTATGTAGCAGAACTGAAGAGCAGGAAGATTTTTTTAATTGCTCTCTATTCAGCAAGACTATCATGTTCTCTCATTAACTGATATACAAATGAAAATAAGTACAGGAGAACAGTGAATCCTAAACAGATATATTTAATATTTTCACCAAAGATGACACTTATTAGACTGTTCACAAAATCACATAAACACATGGATTTAAATCTGTTCAGAACTTCTGCAATCCTCTTTGTCTTGCATACACCTTCACCAATTATCCTTACACAATAAATAATGTATATATGGAGTCCTTCCATGTTTTATACCACACTTCATAGGGTAAGAGGCAGTCATAAGTGTATGTAGCTCAAACTGTGAAGCTGGCTTCCCCAGGGAGCCTCCAGCCTCCTACAAGGGAGACATAAACAAACACAATGAAAATGGGGTACAGGGAGATTTTCTCTCTTTTTCAGTTTGGACTGGGAAAACATGAAACTGTCTGTCTAAGTATTAAATTATAAGTATTAAAGTTTTTGTGTTTTGCTGAGTCGTAAGTGAATACGAACCTGAAAATAAAATAAGTTAATAGGCGGCTCCTGATGTTTGTGAAATTCTATAATAACAGTAAAAAGGTTCTGAGGTAAATTTTAGAAAGATATGTAGACAACACAAAGTGAACCTGCTTTCTACTAAACTCTGAAAAGCCAGGAGACAGTTACAAAGATAAGTAATGGAAAAACCAAGGATGCTTCAGGAGTGGAGGAGATAGCTGCAACATATAAAGTCTTATGTGCTGTTGCTTTCGAGTGAGTGAGAAATTTTAGATTGAAGTTAGAGGACAGAATGCCACTAAAGAGGAAGAAAGAGACCCATGTCTAGAAAAAAAAGAGACGAAGCAGAGCCATGGTTTTCAGACTTCCTGATGTTTTGACATATTTAGTAAATATTAGAAGAAAAGCAGAAAATCAAAGCTATTGTGGATCACAGCTAGTAGTTCATTAGGAGGCTTTTCTGCAGGCAGAGAAACAATCCTATTCTGCATCAGTTTTCAATGCTATGCAAGGCACTTCAGTTTTTACCTAGGCAGTTCATTATAAGTCATGTACCTTGACTACTTTTTTGAGCGTACTTCTCTCAAACTCTTCCCTTGCAGTAACAGGAGTGCACAAAACTCTCAGCTGGCAGGTAACAGAAGAAAGAGAATCCAGGAGGAGATAGCCATTCCCCAAATGGGTTCAGCATGGATCAACACAGTCTGATTTGCTGACCTTTTTGTTGCCCTCTACAACTTATTTATCTACTGAGCTTTCCCATGAGATAAGAGGCAATTTTGATCTTTAGGGCTTCAATGAAAGAAAATTCCTCATCAACACATATATTGCTTTTTCAGCTCTGCCTTTATTAAGTATAATTATCCTAAGGATAATAGCTATATAGTATAAATTGAAAACCAGTATGTAATAAGGAGAGAAATTCCAGAAGCAGACTTGGAAAGAACTTAAAATCTTCTAGGACAAATGGGTACATAAGCAGTATAGTAACCCAGTTTGGGGTTGGGAATTGTTCTGGGAATACACTTAAAGGTATTAGAAAGATTACACTATGTTTCTGGAACATGGTGTTTCTTCCAGTAGGGTTCCCCCCATTTCTCTTTCCTTTATAAGTGAAAAAAGGATGGTAGTGATAGACGATTTACTACTTGTGTTTTAATTTGCTAATAGCAATATGCTAACTTTCCAAATTACAGACAAGCAAATTTGTTTAATCCAGTATGCCTGCATCCCCTTCTCCATTACATATGTAAATCTGCAAGAGTTCCACATGCCATGAATGACCTTGGAAATTTATATATTTTTACACTAATTTCTAAATTCATAACTTGACAACATTTAATCAAGTGATTTTTGAATAGGACTATTTTTTATTGAAAATTTCTCTTCAGTTTGGATAATGATCCATGTAGAAATGCAATACCCTAATACAAAAAAAAAGATGCAAACTTCTATATAGAAAATGATATTTCTAAAGCTCTGAAGGAATTAAATGTCAGAAGACTTTCAAAGAGATTATATTCATTGTTTTGTACTACATACAAATCCTGAGGTGTAATCCAACTGAATTACACAAAGAACTTGTCAGAATAGATAGCAAAACCTTCCAGTATCATGTGTCAAACCAAATCACAAGATGATTTTTCTTTCCCCTTCAGAAACATATTGTAGCTAGTCATGTGATAATTACTTTTAAAAAATGACAGTTCCAGAGTTTCTGGACTGCATGAACTAATATTCTATGAAACCTTGAATTGTTGAAAGTAGTTTCCCACAAATACTATGGTACCTGCAGGTGCCTGAGGAAACAAGAAAATAAAAAGCCTCACACCTTACAGTCTAGCCACGATTATTTCCTTCTTTCCTTCCTTCCTTCCATCAAGGTGGAAGGCCTTGGTAAAGGAGCTTTTAAAGAGCTTGGTAAAAGAGAAGTTAAAGCTTTTCTTGCTAAGAAATCTATGTGCTACATACATTCCTCATCCAGTGTCATAATTTCCTATCCTGACTTTGCCTTCAATTCAACAGAAACTCATTTCTTCCTTCCATCTTCAACAGCACATCCAATACCATGCCCTAACTCCTGTTCCCTGTTATTTCCTTTTTTCCTTCATTCCCTTGCCTCTTCTCTTCCAAGCCTGCTTCTCCTCTACAGAGTGTGCTTTGCATGGTGTGAGTTTGTCACTGGGGCTGGAAGTGTTAGATATTTCTCTCTGAGCACTGGCTAGAGCAGTGGGCTGCACGGCATCATGCTCCCAATCAAGTGGTAACTCGTGCTTTTCTGTATCTCCTCCTTTGCCTGACTTTTACACTGTCCATTTAATCTGTATACCATCCAAAGTTTCATTTGGGCTTACCTCTGAATTCCTTCTCCAGAACAGAATTCTCTAGGATCAATAATTGTGTTCACCAACTACAGAAGAAATACTGCATACAGTTCTCGTGTTCCCAACATAAGAAGGATATGGAACTGTTGGAGCAAGTCCAGGAACTGTTGGAGCAAGTCCAGGGCAGGGCCACAAAGTTGGTAAGTGGACTGGGACACCTACCCTATGGAGACAGCCTGAGGAAGTTGGGGCTGTTCAGCCTGGAGAAGAGAAGATTGCATGGACATCTCATAGCAACCTTCCGGTATCTGAAGAGGGCTTACAGGCAAGCCAGGGAGAAACGGTTCATCAGGAACTGTAGTGATAGAACAAGGAGTAATGGGTACAAATTGAAGGAGAGGATATTTAGGTTAGATATCAGGAATAAATTTTTCACTGTGAGGTTGGTGAGACACTGGAACAGGCTGCCCAGGGACCCTGTGAATGCCCCAACCCTGGCAGTGTTCAAGACCAGAGTGGATAAGGCCTTCAGCAAGTTGATCTAGTGAAAGGTGTCCCTGCCCATAGCAGCAGGATTTGGGACTAGATGATCTTTAAGGTTCATTCTAACACCTTAACATTCTATGATTCTATGAAATGTCCTGGACGAAAGTTTGAACTGTAAGCTTCAGCATGAATCTTTCTGCTCAGTTACTCCACACCGGCTCATCTTTGTTTACCTCTCCTTTTATTTGCCCTCTTTCACTATTCATCACTTATGTAATACTACAACCACTATGACACTGTAGCATAATATTAAAATGCACATATGACTTATGCAACTATAGGCCTACTGACTGGGATCACTCTGTTTTGCATCCCGCTCTGTGGGATGTCGTCTTTTGAGGTGGGGAAGGTGTGGTGTGTTTCAGTCCTTGTTTAGTACACAGTTGTATTCAATACTAAAATCACAGTAATGAGATAAAAAGATATTTTTAAGCACATAAGTTATTAAACCTATACTGTCTTAGACTATTTACTATGTAGGAAATTGATCAGACCTGTGTGCTTCATCTAGTAACTATGGCATCTTATGAATCCCTATCTATTCTCATGATGAGAATAACCCATCAACTCTTGGGAGCTTCAGCTGCTCTTCCATACATCACTTGAAGTTTCCAAGTCTAAATCTTGGAGCAAGAATATGAGCTGCACATCTGCATAGAGAAGTTAGCCTTGTGACATGCAGCTGATGTGCCAGCTTTGAAGCATCTGATTTTTTTTTTAAACCCTAAAATAGCAAAGAGTCTGGTCTTTGGTGGCTAATTCTTACATGGGTTTTGGTTACTATGGTATTTGGACATCAAATCATTAGGAAGCATTCACAAGGATTATCAAAACATAAGAAGCTTGAGAGAAAAATTATAGTTTGCTGATAAATTGTCATTTCAGACAATGGCATTAGGTACATCGAGAAATTTAGGGATGGTGAAGTTATCAACTGCAAGTACAACTATAAAAAAGAACCTCATAATTAACAGTATTCATCTATGACTGAAAATTTTGTTTCTGCTGTCACTCAATTACTGATAACCATGGAAATCAGTATCTCTAATATTTCATTAAGTTTTTTATCTGTATGAAATGTTATAACATAACTCAATTTTTACATGGCATGAAGAAATTAAAAAAAACCCCCACAGATAAATCAGAGGAGTCTCACACTAATAAAACAGGGTAGCTTTGACACTATTGCCTATTCAGACCATGAGATGATACTATTTAGGGTATATAATACTGAAAGGGCAATCTGATAATCACACTAGAAGCAATTTCAAGCCATACTACTGCTGAAAAGTCAATTTAACTTTCCAGCTTTATAAGACTTTGTTATTGCTATTGTTAATTATTTCTCATTTAATGGGAAATTGGCAACAAGGTCCCCAACTGTCATTTTAAATCTGCAATAATATCATGTGAAGCTTTTCGTCCTTATTCCCAAGTCCTGGATTATCAGAGTTAAATGGCAGCTCCAGCATTACTAAAGCTCAGGGGCAGGTACTGTTACACAAATTGCCAATTCAATTAACAGTGTGTAAATGCTCCACTGGCAGGCTGAGGGAAGGACAGCCATTTTGGCAAGTGTCATTCCTAATTTATCAAACTGTCAAACCTTCCACTCAGGTGCCTGCGGTCACTGTCTGCTTCTTAATGCTAAGTTGTAAAGCTGCAGGAACCATTCTTGTAGCTTGACAAGGCACAATACTCAAAACTGATTTTAAAATCAAATGTACAGTTGTCTTAATTATTCTCAGTATAAATGATGTTTTAATTACAAAATCAGAGTGGGAATATTCAATCAAGATCCAAGATTACATTTATACACAAGAAGGCGGGCAGAGTAAAGCCCAGTGCCTAGCCTGTTTTCAGAGGAAGCTATTCAGTTTTTCTTAGTACAGTTTGTGATTGTCTCCCTCCCTCAGCTACTGTCCTTTATGGTCTCTAATCTGATGCTGCTCTTGGTTTTTACCAAACCACTGTGTCTATGTTAATGCCTTTCAGGGGAAACCCGCAAAACATCAGTTTCATTTTCACAGGTCTTGCTCTCCTTCTCCATCAGACATGATCAATCACTTCATTAAGAATTTTTAAAAGTCTTTTCAGAAAAAAAGGAATTCAGGTTAAGAGGGTCTTCTCTAAAAGAGAAAAGCTAAATAATCTCAAATTTGACGGCTTTCCCTCATTTTTTTCCCTTGATTTTTTTCCCTGTGTCAATAGAAACAGCATACAGAAACTGTTGCATATGCAGATCAGAGCCCCTGCAGTGAATACATGCACTGTGCAGTTCACTGGTGCCTGCAGGATAGCGCTTGAACAGTACCCCCCTTATGTACTTTGGGGGGGATATTACATCAGTGCATCTGTAAATGTTTGCTTTTGGGTTGAATACTTGCTGAGGGAAAGCTGCAGAAGGTTTCACTTAAGTTTAAATTGATATGACTATTTTAAAGTACAAAAAAATGGAAGTACAAAAAACATACAGAAAATTGTCCTTTCAGTGAGTTATGTGATTCCTGTTAGCAAAAATGAACAAAATTCATGGCACAGTAACAGCAAAGAAAGCTCATGTTGGATAAGATAAATATGTTCTGTAATCTGTGGACATCATGGGAGAGCTGGAGATGCTCCAGAGAAACAGTAGAAATCCAAAATACATAGTTATGTGGTGGAAAATAATTTACAATAATTAACATTGAAAACCTGTACTTATGTACATTTTTCAAAGTGATCCTTTTTTTTTTTTTTTTGCCTGTTTGTTAATTTGATATAGGTACTATTATGACAGCATTAGGAATCTGAATACTTTTCCTTGTTGTGTAAGACAGCTGTAGCCTTTGACTCTATACTGTGATGTCACCTCATGTTCCTAAGGCTAGCCATGCATTCTGTGAAAGAAGTAACGTACCCAGACAGTAACACAATTCAATCATTCGATCATGTTTTAGAATGCTGCCTAATTCTTTTCAGAATTAGAAAAATAATTCTTACAATGCCTTCAACAGACACGGTAAAAACAACTCCGTTTAGTATTCACAATATTATTTTTTCATCAGTATGGTTATAAGTGTGAGTGAAGAAAGTGCTCTGGAGCACAGGAGTACTGGGAGTGAAACACTGCT
This sequence comes from Atrichornis clamosus, assembly GCA_013400975.1. NCBI lineage: Eukaryota > Metazoa > Chordata > Aves > Passeriformes > Menuridae > Atrichornis > Atrichornis clamosus. The sequence goes on from WBMZ01001197.1 coordinate 72,609, forward strand.
ATGTTGAAATAAGAAGAAGGAATTTCATGCTTTGGTAGAAAGCAACTACTTGAACTGAACCTGACTTCTACAGCTTCTAAGGATTGGCCCTAAATCAAGCCAAAACTGTTTATAAAGCTCTGCTAAATATTTAAGACTATGGACTTCATCCAACGCCCCATAAAATAATTGGGACCATACTAAATCCTTTACTTGCCCTATTGCAGCTATACCTATATGAAAAGATGGATCTCTAACCGGTTCCAATGCATGCAGATGAAGAAAAAACAGCAAGCATTTGAGAGTGATGAGGTAGATTATTTCTGTCATTTAAATCACTTTGCATAATTTCACAAGAGCACACAATTAAACCAAATTTTTAGAGGAAATGAGGAGACTAAAAATAGAGAACAGGATTCCAACAAAGTTTCAAAAACAAATGGATGCTTTGAAAATCCTGACAGACACTAACTTTTGACACTTTCTTGTGTGAAACATATCTGCACAGAACTGACTTTCCTCCATAGCAAGTTTTCTCTAGCTAACATTATTATTGCTACACTATTTACTTTTCTGCTAGTGGTCTTTTGCAAATCTAACTCATTTGGAATAACACGTCATATAGTTTGATAGCATGCACATATTTCTTTTGAAATTCAAAGTGTGAGAAAGAAGAGGGAGGAAAAAAAACCCCTTAAATCCAAAAAATAAAACAGCTGCTCCTAGGGCTATACATTGGAAACTTTATTATCTCTATGGATTTTGCATAAGAGTTCAGGAAATTACATGTGAGAGTTGAGGGTGAGAGGATGCAGTACTGCACGAGAAGTATCAAGTGTGACTTAAAGAAATGCTACAGTAAATAAAATATTATTAGATCAGTTCCAGACTGAAATCTCTGATAGTCATTTCAGTTTCAGGAACTGAAAAATGTTGAAGGCAGAATTCCTTCTTATTACAAGAGAAAAAAGGTTTAACCATTAAAAAATGGAACATTTTTAGTGTTCTCTGTAAATCCTAACCCTGTAGAGCAAAACAGCCTGTGAAACTTAAGTCACTCCAAGCAGTTCATCAAAATAAAATTAGATGAAAAAACTGTTAATAAATAGTTTTTTACCTATAAGATTAATCCAACTGAATTTTGCTTTCAGAACATCAATTTAGGCAGTGCTGTGATTCAATAAACCTGTGTCCTGTAACTAGAACTGTGCAAGAAGTTGAACATCAATTTGTATCATAATCAGGATTAAATGATAAGATTATTTCTGGGTCTGAGTTTCTTCAGTCAAGAATATTTTGCAGAAGATGAGAATGAGTACTTTGACTTTGAGAGATAAATACAATAGAGATAATAATTCATATGTATTTAATCTGATCTCCATGCATTATAAGGCTTTACTACCACATCAAGAACAGCCTTTGTAAGAAAGAAATTCACTGTACTGAAAAGCATCTCAGCCACGGGAGAATGATCATCAACTTTCATATACAGAAATTCCAGTTAAGGGTGTGGAAACTGTAGGGCATTGAGACTCCAAATGCCACTTTGGAGACAAAAGTTCCACACCAATTGTTATCCAAAGACCCCATTGTTTATATTAGTAACTAGTGCCAAATAATCCAGACAGCATGTGGTATCAGAGTTCTATAGAGATGTATATGTCCTATATTCATCAGTTCAATACTGATGAGCTACCCAAGCTAGTTTTGCAGCTTTGACAGAAGTCTGACTACAGCAAGTTGTGGAGCTCACTGCGCACTCGTGTCCAGAAGCAAATTTGAAATCCAGTGTAGACATACTCTTGTTCTCTTTACCTAGAGTCTGTGTATGTGCACAAACTAAAAGAAGCTGAAACATCCACGATGGGAGCTCTCTTGAGAAACCTATGGAAGTTCAAACCAAGTAACAGTTCAAACAATAAAACTTTGGCCTGGTAGTAGCTTCAGAGTGGTAGTTGCTACAAAGTATTCTAAGATAAGGTAAGAGTTGCTCACAGCCCCTTTGTGAGAGCAATAAATTTAACTAGATCTTTCTTTAGAGCGCATTTTCCTTAAAAACTGCTGGTCCTCCTAGTAGATCGTCATGCAGCACCTGCATAAAAGTGTCTAAGAAAAGGAATTTGATGTGTGCAGGTTCTCTGAACACATGCCTTGCATTTGTGGCAACTTTGGGACTGGTACGGTGAAATAGAATGTCCACCTTGGTGTCCTGGATCCTGTCCTTAGACAACACAATATGATTCACATATAAAATTTCCAGAGCAGGAAATGGTGAGTAATCCTGCAGACATAACACTCCACATTAGCCCAGATTCTAAAAGTTAGAGATTGTTTTAGGCTTTAAATCACCTACATTAAAATTCTGCCCTGGAATTTTGGAAATAATTAGTGATACTTATGTATTGGTTCTTAGTAATAGGCTTTCAGCATGGGAAACTTTTAATACATTTTGTGGCAGAAGTGCAAAAAAAAATCTGTGGCTGTGTTTCTTAGCATGCTTTTTAAATGCTTGAGCTAAATGAAAGTCTTACTGAATGTGTTTCTCAATTTTTCCTGTGGAGAAAACATTCAGAGGTCTAAGCACACAACATGTTTGGAAAAATTATGGGGAAACATAAGATCCAGTGCTCCTCAGTGCTGTCTTCCCTTACACAAAATACAGCTGTCAGTACTTTAAAACTGCTGAAAAAGGAGGCCTCACATCCTGTTCACATTTGGGCTCTGCTTCTACCTCCTACCTGTGTCAGCACCAGGATATGCACATCTGTGCAGTGAGCCATGCTGGGGAATTAAAGGGATGGGAATTCTTTCTCTGAGCTAGTCTTCAGCTGGACTGGTTAGCTGATCTGCTAACCCTGCCATCACACACTCACACTGGCACAGCAAAGACGCCAGAAACATGTAACCAGGAACAAAGTGGAGAGTGAGACCACACATGCTCTCTAACTGCAGCTGGAGTCAGTGGGAATTAGGTCTATAGCTAAGAGATCCCAGTGTCACTGTTCAGGAACTGTCTGGAGATCTCAGAAGTCCTCCTATCAGAAAAAGAAAGTATTAAATATTCCAGCATTCTTTGATGGCAGGCAAAAATAGAGGACTGTGTAATGGTTTTCATTATGTTTAGAGCCATATTTTAGAAACATTAGAAACATATGAAGAGGCTACTGAATCACATCCAGAAACAATCTCCCTCCAAGTCACAGGACTTTTACTAGAGTAAGATTCCATATTCCTACTGCTTAAACTTTAAACCAAATTCCTTGATTTAACATATTTAGATGAGTGGAAGACTTTTCCAGCCTCACCACTATTTTCTCTGTTATATCTGGTCTCCAGTGACAGTTATATGGCAGAGAGCTATAAAATTCTACCATGATTTCTAAAATACACAGGAGTATTTGATCTCTGTATGATGTCTACAGTATTCTAACTTGTTCTCAGGTGTCGTGGGAAGTTAGAATTTCACTCCATTTCTGCAGAGGTTTGTACTCAGAGTAGTCCGTAGGATTCACTCTCTTAGTGTCCATGAAACTCTCCTCTAATTGTTTCCTCTCATGCATTTGGAAAACAGGAGTTTGGTCAATGACTAGTATCAACCTGGTCCCAGATTCAGTATTTTCATTCAAATGCTGATTATTACACGGAACTAAATAATGGTGCTTAATTCATTGACAAAACAACAATAAAAACCAATTTGAGTAAAATAATTTGTAAAATAAAAATACTACTGAAAAGGTACCTAACAGTTCTAACCTCCTTTTGGCTTTGACAATAAGCAAAATTAATGATCATGATGCAAGATTTGGCTGGATTCTGCCTCCGATTTAATATAGCAAAGTGGCAGCATTTGCTCATATGGAGGTTAAGAGAAGCCAGTCCTTAAAACATCATTAACAGTTTTTGCTCTTTCTGCACCATCTCTGCTTCTAATCCAAAAGACATCATTTCTCCATTCCTACATCATGGCAGAAGCTTAAGCGGGCAGAGAAGAGAAATGCACTAAGAAGTGTTGCCAAGTATCAACTCAACTAAAGGTTTAGTGTGTTTCTCTAATCTTCACTTTCCTGTAACCCATCTGCAGTTTCTCCCTGTAACCCTAGCCCATGGTTCTTTGAAGTTGTTCTGAAATGGCACCTCAGTATCTTCAGTGTCTCAAACACAAGTGCATTTAAAAAAAAAAGAAATAACACACAAAATGCATTTAAAATGTATCCAGGTAATTTGTAGGAAAGTAAAAATGGCAACCACATGATTAGTTCAACCATCTGATCAAACACATACTTTGCAGTGGATGAGTAAGATGAACTGCATGGACAGCCTGAAAGAACTGGCTAGTGCAAACCAGATAAAGTCTTGCCTCACAAGATACAAGTTTCAAGCAGTTCCATTTGCTTGTCTGCAAGTCTCACTGAATCATTCCTTTCATTGGCTTCAGTATCAATTTTCTTAGAGCTGTGGTTCTGTACCATTATACATCCAATTAAAATTCACCCTGAAATTGTGACCTACGCCCCACCTAGCCTCAAGTGCCTCGCTCACATCTCGGAAGGATGGTCCCCTCCCCTGCCTTTCACACTGCTGGGAGCGTGGGTGCTGCAAGCCCTTGATAGTCAACTAGCTTGGCTGGCCAGCACAGAGGGAAGCAGGCTAATCTTTGTACCTCCTGCCCTCTTATTGCTTCTGTAAGCAACATCACTAAACCAGTCCTTTAGTTATAAAAAAAATGTTTTAATTACATTTAGCTGTGGCAAGGAAAGGAAAGGTTATTTCTTCAGACTGGCCTGAATATACTAATGCTAGTCACAACCTAGTCATGAAAGAACAAATTACAGTAACAGATGTCCATATATCACTAAGGTGACTTCCCTCCCTATTTTTATTTTTTATCAAAAATGGTGAGTCTGAAAAGTCTAAACAAAATTTTTAAAAAAACAACAAAAAGCAACAACCAAAAACCCTGCAGCATCTGTCTCAGCAGAGTTCAAGCTGGCTGACAGTTCCTTACACTCAGAAGCTGAGAATGATGCTATAATTAAAATTTCATGAACAAGACAAAAATCTATTTTACTTGGGAGAACTGTTATGAAAGTATACAGAGAAAAACTGAATATGGTAATTTTAGTTTATCCCTGGCCCTGAGTTTAATGATTAAACTTAAGAATCCTGAACAAAATAATTGTTAGGAACACCTCGTAACTTAATTAATTATGAGTGTCATCTCTGTTAGGCACAAAAGAAGGTATTAACCATTCCAAGTGAATGCGTGGCTATTGGCACAACACCAGTCCTAGTTCTCATTTGTTTGGTGACTGAGGATTAATTTTTCCTGTCCTTATCACAGAATTTAAACTTGACCCAATTAATTTTCAGTCTAGAAAGGAATAATAAGAAAAAAATGAGAAATCATTCTCAAGACAAAGGAAAAAAAGTAATGGCACAGTCAGAGGCATCTTACTGGCACCTATTTTACCTTTCATATTTTTTTTGTATAACATGCATTGCTTTTACTGAATTTCACTCAACTCCATGGGAGACAACACCATCCATCTTATTTCATCTTTTAACAAGGACTTGATGAGGTGACACAGGACTGATTCTTAAAAACACATTACCTGTTATGTGAGGCATTGTGTGACAGGGAGAACTATCTCTGTGACAGGCACCTGACAGCAGATTTGTTGATTTCATGGTCACTTCATTTAAAGTAACAACAGGGTGAAATATGCCATCTGATAATCTGTTTGAATGTTGACTGTGAAAAGCACTTAACATTTCTGCCAGCTACTACTACTACTACAGAATCTGTTCTTCAATATGTGCAGTTTTACCACTCTCTTTAATAATCATAAATCAGAAACACTTATCCTAGATTAAAGGAGGGGGAAGGGGGAAGGAAAGAAAAAAAGGACTTTAAAGAACTCACCTAGAAAGTCTGACATTACAGTCTGAAAATAAGAAGATTCAGAATTTGGGGCATGTCACACAGTGAGACTATTGTCTGCAAGACAACTGGCTGTTTGCAGACAACTGCTGCACCTGCATTGCATAGGTGATTTGAGAAGAGACATGTACTCTTCCTCAGTCAGTTTTCTTCCATGTGAAAGTTTAATCCAGATACTTAAAACCAAACTTCTCCCTGCCTAATTTTCACTAACAGGTAATGATAGCATAATGATAAAAAAGGAATTACTTGTTTCAAGAAGAGATTTCACTGAATTCTGATACTACTCTCAGGACAAAATTTTAGTTATGAAGGTGATATTATATACATACAAACCTATGTATCAGCATGACAGGAATTAAAAAAACTAAATTATTAAAACTTCACTAATTATTTAGATGCAGAGCTTGTAACACAATATGCCAGAATAACACAAAAACATATTATCTACTGTCTAGTGACTGAATGAGTAAAACCCTTGTTTGCTTTTCAAATAGTTTGGAATAGGCACAGGTACCTCTAGACTAATCTAGTAGCACTGGAAGTTACATCAAAATCTATCCTTAAACAGAGACATTGTCATATAAAAATGCATGGCATGCACAAACTATAAACTCTTAATTCAAGTAGGGCTAAATGAGACAAATTCGAACAAATCAGCACTGTACCCCTACCATAATTAACATGTACTCACACGTTGAACTATCTTGTTGATTTATGCTAACCTCTACAAAACCTGATGAAGAAATACCTTGAATCAATGTGATTTAAGCATTTAAAACCACATTAAATATGAACCGGAAGCAGGCTGGTTAAAATTTACACTTTCTCTGAAAGATTTTTGACACATTCAGTGCTTGTGAAAGCTGAGGGATGACGGCCCTAGTCAAATACAGTTGAGTGAGCAGACTGCAAGCATCCCACATTCCACCTCCAGTGCAGTTCAACCGTGACGTGGAGGAACCTGCCTTCTCTTTTACCTCCCTCCCCACACTCACTTTTATTTACTGTCTTGTAAATATTTTATTAACTAATTCCTGTTGTTGCTAAGTGGGGTTTTTTTTTTAGTACTTTTAATATCTTGCTACAGAGTTTAACTTAAATTCACCTAGTCTTTCTATTTAGAAATAAAAATTCTGACAAGTTGACAGTCTAAGACTATACCAAGCATCTTATTCTTAATATATGAAGATGTTATCAGAATCATTTTATATGAATTTGTTTATCTTTAAATCCTCTTTACTCAGGAAATAACCTGAGGGGTTCAGGTTCCCATCTCCTGGGATCACATCAGTGGCAGTAGAAGCATGTATTTGAAAACTTCAGTGAGGATTATGAATGCTGTTTTTATAATCAGGACATTCTGCATGTTCTTTTATGGCACTGCTGACTCCAGTGTTTCCTGCTAAAATTCAGCTACATTAGAAATAACAACCTATAGTTATTTTGTTAAAGTAGTTACTGTCAACTTGAAATCCACTAAATTAAAAAAAAAACAAAAACAAACAAATAAGCACTATCAGGTGCTAAATCAACCCCTGAGACCCACCTGCCAATTCCTGTGGTTCTAAAATCATATGCTTTTTTTTTAAGAATGGCTTCTCTCCTTTCTGTCTCTGTGCAAAAGCCTCAGAGAAACAAACGAAGAACGACTCACAGTGAGAGCTATCTGGGCAGAAATAGCTTTCAAAAGTGCCTAGGAGAAAAGTAAAGAAACCAGGGAGAATACATCAAAGAGGAAAAATGGCTTATTTCTTAATCTATTTCACTTAGAGTGCTCTCTGGAATTACATAAAACTCTACTGAAAAAAACCCCCAACATTTTATGGGGAAAAAAATCCAATTCAGAGGTCTATTGTGCCCCTTTAAACAGACATCAACTTTGAAGCATGGAATAAATACCCCTGTGGCCCAGGTCTTGGGGTACTTTGTGGCTGCTCTGCATTGCATCATGCACCATTCTGGGCATGAAGCCAGTGCCACTGGCCAAGCGAGGTCACTCACATGCACAGGGATCTTCTGCTGGCACCGATCCAGCCTTTGCTGCTCCTGCTGCACTGCCCCCCTTCCCCAGCTTCTTTTGAGGAAACCCAGAGTGGTCTACACCAAAGTGCCCCAAATCCTCACTTGATGCGACACTGGGCAATTTCAGGAGCCAGGGCAGCAGCAGCACCAGGCACATACATTTCCCACTCCCAGAACTGCGCTGTTACTCAGCTGTTGAGGAAAGTCTAGACTAAATTAACTTGACTGACCAAATTGGAATAGCAGTCCTTGCTGAACTCAGTGGGAAAATATGCAAACTATGTTTACAGCCTTGTTAAGCATAAAGCCATTAAAAGTCATATACCCGGTAGGTTTCACAACAATGACAAGGAAAACCAGCTGCCTTTATGAAATACTGCTAGCTGTCCACATTACCTTCCCTGGTGTTAAACTCTTAGTATGAAGTCTCCTTCTATCAGGAGGAACAACATTTGGCTTTATATTACCAAGTTGAAGAATTCATCACTTTCATCTCCCTGCCATCTGCAGGATATTGAAAATGAAATGAAAACAGAACAGGATTTTTAACATGAGGGGAACACCTGATGTATGAAGTTATTCAAGCCCCAGGAATGTGTGGTATTGCACATTCTCACTGTCACAGCCTTTGCTGAAAAGGATTTCCCTGACCTTTTCTCTAACCAGCAAACAAATAAGCCCTATCTCTCAGCAGGAGAGAGCACTGCTCCATTAGATCATTAAGCAGTTCTATTCAGACTGTCCCAGTCTCCTGTCCTTGGCCCTGAAGAAAGAGCTGGCACAGGTCCAATCAGTCAGATAGAAGGATGGCAAATGTGCTTTCGTATGGTACAGCTTGAAATGTCACAGCAGGATGAAAGTCGTGGAACAGACAGCAGTGAGGAAAAGATGTGGTGCTACATGAGGGGTAGTGTTCCAACAAGGAAAGGCTGGTGTTTCAGTCTGCCAAACAACGTAATGACTCATCCAGGCAGAAAAATATTACCACCATGGGAATATTTGGAACGTCTCAGTCTGAGAGTAATTAGGGACTAAACTACACCGGCATGCTTCAGTGATGAAATGAGAAAATAAGCAATACCTCTGTCAAGTTCTGATTGGCGGGTATTAAATGAATATGGGTTTCTATCAAATCTGACCACAAACTAGTAACTTGTAGCAGATTGTCAGAATGGAGTAATATTTCCAGTTTCTCATAAAATACGATGGCACAAAAAAAACCTGGTGAAGTGAAAAATGTTACAGTTGGCAGTAAGAGTTTTAAGGAAAATCATTACCATGATTATATAATTTAATCCTTGTAACAGGCATTTGCACATAGCATTTTCAACCTCTAATTACTCTGTCTGCAATGGAATAAAAAAGGGTAAGAAGAGGATGGGCAAAAGCAGCAAATGCTGACAGTTTCATTTTATTAATAACTACTGTATACAAATCACAAACTGAAAAGCACAAATGTTTAATGGATATAGGTAATGGAATTATTGTACTACTTATCAGTTGTAAAAATGTAAATACTTTGGCAAGAAGGACAAATGTTAATTTTTATTCTTTTGTATTTCCAACTTGTGCACAATTTGTATTCATTAAGCAATGCAAAAGGCCTTTTTTCTTTATAATTGTAAAGTGACATTATAATTAAATTGTATAACCTCAGCAGCATCTGCAATTTAAAGGATCACTTACAAGCTGGCTGGACAAAGTGCACCACATTAAGTCACAAACTGAGTTACACATCAATAACCCTTCATTCCAGTGGCTGGGTCAGAACCTCAGCAACATGAAGAAAAAAAAAAAGATTATTCAGAGTAAAAAGGTTTAGAAGGTCAGAAGCAAAACCGCTTACAGGATCAAAATTCCCAGGATTCTTTAAGACTGCATACACAGAAACCTCCTGTGACACCTGTTTGACTTCTTTCGGCTGCATGGACACTTGTAGTTCAGCTGAACTAAATGGAGCTCCCAAATTAAAAGGAAGGGCAAACACAAATTACCTCTCTGCACAATAGGAACAACCCCCATTAGACTGGCTTAATAAACTCTAATAGATGTATAGCTTAATACAATATTCAACTATTGACATAAACATAAATATAAATTTCAAAGAAAATAACCTGCTTTAGTAAAATTACCTGTGCAATAAAAATTAATGAACTCCAAATGATTCTGCACATCTCCACCAAATTGCATTTTCAGGCTCACATCTTCAGGACATGCTGGGTGGTTTGATGCATTCCCACAATTCATCTTCCTGCTAAGCCAATTTTAATTTAAATGCAATTAAAGGCTCAAAATGAACATTATGTATTAGATAAAGCCTTGAATCTTCAGACTATCATAAATATGATTTTCAGAAAAATTAATTACAAGCCATTAGGGTACAAGTCATCTTACTGCAAATGTTGAGTTAAACTGCAGAATCAGTTTGTTCCTTCCATTAAATGTTAAATACTGATTTTAAGCTTTGCTCCAAGTTAATAGCAGAAGGTCAGCATAAAAGAAAAAATGTTTCTGAAATAATCCTCAGAGATACTAGAGACTTATCAATCCCTGCTAATTGAAAAAAATGTATTCTTCCTAAATGCTTAGAGACAATGAGTTTCTGATCTACTTTTGGTCAACTTAAAATAACAATAAAACTCTTCACTTTCTCCTTGTGCTCTGAATACAACACAGATTTCTGCAGAAGTTACGGCTGGTGTACAACTGCTCCAAACAAAAAATCCATGTGTGGTGTGTGTTTTTGTCTAACCAGTGTTGGAAAACAGGCACAAACCACACCAGAGATACCTGCACAAGACACACCACAGCCCTGATACACCAAACCAAGAAAGTCAGCTAAGAGCCTCTTCGTGCTGTCACTGGCCGTGAGGTGGAGCCTGAGGATTCAGTACAACCCCATCATTCAAGCAGTAGCTGTGGAAAATGGTATGATTTCAGACACTGGGATATATTGAAATTACAACAGCATCTTTTTAGATGCTCCTGAAGAAGACTCATAAATGTTCTTGTAACTCCTAGCAAACATGATGCAGGATTTATGCATTCCATCGTGTTCTATACACTTATAGAACAAGTACTACATACCTATGTACCTACAGATATATAGAACACATAAGAGTTTCAAAAATAGAGGAAAAAGAAATTGTATATTGTATATAATGTATTTCCAAAAGGGCATTTAGCACAGTAGAGAGAAAGATATTACCATATTCCTCAGAACTAAGGGCAGTTATCCCAAATTCAAAACTTCTGAATCTCACTGCTAGCTGTGTTCTTTAATACCATCCCACAGCTACTAAGTTCTTCTTGCCAATAGTAACCACAATAGATTCAAAGGAAAACTGTGCTTAATTCCCATCTCCCAAACTGACATATTTTATACACAATATGTCAAAACTCTGCATTTTTCATTAACTTCTGTTCTATCATTAAACAGAAAAGCAACGACACGGTTGGAGAAATTCAGCCATTAATCTCATAATAATTGCTTATAAATGTTCATGCTACACTGACAAGCTGAATGCATCACATGTAGTTGAGGGTGTCAAGGTAACTTTAAAAAATAAATCTTTATTAAATCACAGCTTTCTTTTCTGACATTATTCAATTTAGGTACGAGCACTGAAATTCACACCTTTATCATCTGCACCCTTGATTCAACTTAATTTTATCTGTTCAAATATAAAATGTTTCAATATCCACCTCTATATCCAGGCCCTCCTCCAGCTGTTAACTACTCCAGCCCTCCAGGGGACAGCATGTGTTTGCTTCAATCCATTTATTGTCTTTTGCTTGTCTACATCTATCCCTAGACACTAATGTACTCACTTCTGGATATTAGTAGATAACCTCTGTGCAGTGGGAGTTTAATGAAATATCTGGCCATCAAGCTGGATGAATGTTATTTTGGCAATTGAACTTCATAATTTAAGGGCATTTGTATGACATTCTCTAATTTCAAGGTAAGTGGAAAGCTGTTACATTCTGCAGGTATTATTAAGATGCTTCATATGCTTGTGGAACCTTAAACAATTATACTTTGGCACAAAGCAAAACTTCTATGAAATGAAATGTATTACATGCCTTGACAGTTTCAAAAATCAGAGCAATGATTAAGGCTAATGAACACCAAAGACAAGTATTTCCCCAATGAGCTTATTGCACAGTTCCACTGCAAAGTTCTTCTACAGCTGATGAGGTGTGATACAGTTACAGACACAACAGGGTCATTGTCATGATGTGGGGTTGTGATAGCAATATATAAGGCCAGAGAGAGACACGTTAAAATGACATCCAACTAGAAAGAGCATAAAAGCTCTTAAAGCCACTATGCTGTGATATTGTTCTATGTGGCAAAAAAAAAAGCCACTAACTCTCTTCATGAAGATAAAGTTGATGTGAACCTAGCCTTAGAACCTCAGGCTTTAGAAAAACTGGGAAAACCCTCAGAATATTATTTCTGTTGGGACACCTTGCAATTTTCATATTTTAATGTACACTATCCTGAATCCCTAACTAGTCTCAAAAGTTTTATTTCTGAATCTTTTACCACACATAACTTTAAAACAAGAGATTCAGAAGGCTGATCAGAGTCCACTAGCATCCTGGGGAGTTTTACATTGACTTCAGTGTACTGGGCATCAACTTGTCAGTAAAGCCAACCTGAGAGCAATTAATCTGAACATACCATCTAAAATGTGGAGCAGATCCACACCATGCACTCCTTTTTATCTTTTCTGGTGTATTCCTGCAAGTTAGCAAAGATCAAGTTAAAAATCCGTATGTTGAAACCTGAAATAACGCATTTGGCTTGCCTCAGCAGAACAGACACTTGTAGTTGGGATGAACTAACTGCAATTCCCCGAGCTAAAAGGAAGGGCAAACACAAATTACCTTTGTGCACAACACAAACAACCCCCACCAGACTAGGTTAACAAACACTAATGGCACTCTATTTGGGACCATATTTCCACCGTAAGGCTTTTAACAAAAAGTCCAGAAGCATGGTATCTATCATGGTTGGTAAAATACCCTGTAAGGCAAGTCCAAGTGGAAAAGCGAGAATAGGAGATTACCATATTCACCAGCAAGATGCCTCTAACCCTGCAAGATGAATGCCTAGCAATGCTATGGAGGAAGTAAGAGAACACTCCAGAACTAGCACAGTGAATAAAATACAGATACAATGACCTGTTGTCCAGGTTTTCAAACACAAACCCCTTTCACTCTCTGGAGCTCACTGCTGTTTGCTATTAGAATTTTCATTTCCAAATACCTCTGCAACTAAACAGGTGTAAAAAGTCAAACTCTGCCAAGCTTGGCTGCCCAGGAAGCTGTTGAAACCATGAGGTTCCCATGCAGAACACAGTCTTTGTGACAGCATGAGCTCACTCTGAATAGCTGTTTGTTCAGCGATGTGCATGTTAATGAATGCATTGTTCGTTGTTATCATAGAATGTTATTCAGGGTTTCACACAAACATTCATAAAGGTATTTTCCACATTTTTTCCACTGCAAATTAAAAATAATTTAATATTTGCATCATTCTGGTCACTGCTTCTTACAAGCTCATAGGAAAGTGGTCCAAAGATAATTCTCTAGCCATTCCAGTGTCCCATTTTCATTTTCTGTTTTCACTATAGTAATCAATTCCTACTTCCATTGTACTCTGAATGCAAAACTCAACCATTTTTATGACAAGGCTCCTGTCAAATTCCAGCCCCACACTGCAGACTAATTTGCCTTCAGACCCATCCCATTTTTTAGCACTTCTGTTAGAAATACAAATTATCTTCCTTCCCTCTAAACTTCATCATCTTTACCTTTCTTTGAAAGGCTGGGAAACATCATGATAGATATTTTTAATGAACTTAACAGTGTTTCTCCAAAAAAACCTTAAGCTTAATAAATTTCTGTTTATCCATAAATACTACATGCACACACACTCAAAATCAGCCTAACTTCCTAAAAGGCCAAGATATTCTTGAAAAACACCCTATATCTCACGAAATTTTGTAGTTCAGAGATTAGACATGGTACTGTAGTTTCCTAACTCTACTACTACAAGAAAAGGAGCTTACTTCCAAATCACCAGAATAATAGTATTTTAACCTTTGCCTAAGATTTGAGCAAGCTATACATACACTGCATGCTTAAACAAAAGTATTTCAGAGACAGTTCTCCTAGAACAGTGATTGGATTTCAAACAGTTGCTTTACTGAATATCGAGGACTAGAGCTAGTTGAAATAGTTCCCTGAAGTTCCTCACAATACAAGAATGCAAATTTCAGGCTCACTGAAATATTACCGTTTTTGAAAATGCTAGAAGATATGCAATATTGCTTTTTATGTTTAGGCATACTGATGCACATGAGTTTATGTGGGGTTCATCAGGCTGATTTGTTTTAATCTTCTATAGAAACACTTGTCCCTTGTCTTTCATGCACATCTGTATGAGACCATTTCAGTAGGTTTATAAAACTGTATTAAAAAAAAAAACTATATGAAGGTGTTGAAAGTGAATATTAAAAAGTCTCAAAACATAAGACATATGAGCAAGGAATAGGTCCTGTTAACTATTTTCTAGATATAAGTTGGGACCCACAAAGGCGCTCACTGCTTAGCTCATGCATCTGCCTAAACAAGTTTAAAACTAAGATTTTCTGAGCACCTTCCTGAAACCACTCAACTGCGTCAGGGCTATTTTGAGATGATTTACAGGGTTATTTTCCTTTCAGCATGGGACTAAATCATTCCCACACACATACGTATGTTGGCCTATCCAGAAAAGAGCTTAAAAACAATAATTCATAATGGGACATATTGAACTAACAAACAGAAAATGATGAAGCAATCATTTTCTGCTGACCTCTGTTTTGTTGCTAGGATTTCAGATGGCTTCTGTTTTGCAAACAAGTTACATAATGGGACTTAATTTTTATTTTATTAAAATCTGTAATACTTTTACACCAGAAAGGTTCCATTTTCCATTTAAAGCAAAAGATCTTCCTGGTTTTAAAATGTATGTGTTATACTTGTCTACTAATCCTTGGTGTTGTGGAGCTAGCCTATTTCCTTTCAGGAACAGTGCAACTCAGTAACTTTTGTGTACTGTGAAGAGAAAAAAATTTCCATTTGGGTATAGTGAAACACTGGTAGAGACCACTGTTTCCCTTCCCAAAGCTGTAGGTATCTCATGGACTGTTCAGGGGACTACCCAGGAAAAATATGGTGTGATAATCTCCAGCAGAAATGATGTGCCCAGATAGTTAAAAGGTTTATGCATTCCAGGCATAATTTTGGGGCTGAATAGAAGAGTATAAGAAGAGTTGTTCTGTCATTTCAAAACAAAATCTTCTCAGGACTCACAGTAAGTTTCTCCTACAAGTCTTTTATCTCTTCCTTCCTAGTCTGCAGGTTTAATTTCTGTCTCTGTGATTAGTTAACCTGACCACCTCAGCACTTACACAACCCTGTACTAATAGTAGCAAAGTACCTGAACTACAGAAGAATTTATTCTCACAATTTTATTGAGGGATATGGAAATGTTATTATCCACATTTACTGACATAGAACAAGACAAGGACAGATTAACGGATTTGTCCAAGGTCTTGTTATTATCCACATTTACTGACATAGAACAAGACAAGGACAGATTAACGGATTTGTCCAAGGTCTTGTTATTATCCACATTTACTGACATAGAACAAGACAAGGACAGATTAACGGATTTGTCCAAGGTCTTGTTATTATCCACATTTACTGACATAGAACAAGACAAGGACAGATTAACGGATTTGTCCAAGGTCAATCAAGGACTAAGAACTAAGTTATATCTCTTCAATTTCATTCTAATGCTTACACCCTTGAGCTAGTGCTCTCCTTTCTAAAACAAACCCGTGGCCATTTTTTTCTATATACTTGTCTCAACGGCATGTTTTTCTTTCTTTCAGTCTTAAGAGTGTAATATGCCCTTTTTCTAGCTTCATCACATCTTTCCTTACCCTTTTGAACAAGGTCATCCTTTCTTGTCTTTGTTAATGTTTCAGCTGTGAAGAACCCTCTCTCCTTTTCCCTATTTCTCTAGCATAATTTTCTGTGTTATAAGGTTCCATTCTGTCCCCATGTCCCATACACAATGCTCTGAATCACCTTCTAATTAAACATGCCTGGGATATGGTCTCAAAGGCTAGATAATATATTATCAAGTCATTACAGTAGTTTGTCATTCACAGTAGTATATAATCAACTCCCAGAGTGGTCCACACCGTGGTCAAGTCTGAAAAGCCACCACTGATTCAGGCCTGTAAAACTGGCCCAGAGTAGAAACAGGCTTACACTTGATGTCTGCCCTTATAGACACTGTGAGTACAACTGGCTCAAACCACTTGGCTGTGTGACCTCAAGCACTCCTGTCAAAAGCTGAACAGGTACAGTCAGGAGAACTCATACTTTCACCAGCTGCCTGGTTTTCTACCTGCTCAGGTGAACTTTGAGTTGATAGGTATTTCCTTTATTTTCAGATTGCTATGTCAAAGACTTTTGGGATAACTCCACCTAACGTTAAAGGACGATTACTCCTACTAGAATGTCACACACTCTAACACGTCTTGGCAACGTTCAACATGTCAGAAAGAAGTATCTGTCCTGAAGATCTGACATGTCAAAGCCTGCTGATGGGCTCCAAAAAGCTTTTCTGAAATTTTTGCTGGAATAATATGTGTGGAAAATGGCATGCTCACTTCAACAACAGTTCACTTTCATAGCCCTTGCCTCCTGAAGATTTACCAACCTAAGCAACAGAAATGTTATATCAGTTAAAGAGAAAAATGTCCCCTGGAAAAACAGATGCAGTAGGCAACACCCATTTTGGATTATTTGCTACATTGTACATAGGCACTATCCTGTTTGTCCACTGCATAAAAAAGTTCAGCCTCTGGATAGAAACACAACACTATTGAGAAAACAAAGAAATGAGTCCTGGTAAAAGCAAACAGAAAAAAAGGAATGCAAATGTGATGATAGGGAAAACACTTCATGGGACAAGAAAAAAGCGATCTCCTTTCCCTAAAGCCTGTGTTGCAAACTAAAATATTTTCTAGTCTTCTGGACTCCTGCCCCATCACTACAAACCTGAGAAATAACAACTGTCAAAATAACTTATACCCTATACAGCTGATTCAATACCTTAAGGCTTACACTCATAGCACTATGACAAATCATACTTAAGAAACACCTGTCCAACCATTCCTACTTAACCAGCAGTCTACACCATCATCTCATACTTTCCCAAGAAAGCTATTACTTCTGATTTATTTCTAGTCAATGAGTATTCTCAGTCTTACTGAATTCATCTTTTGCTAAAGTCAGAAGACCTGTGGTCCTTTTAGGTCCTGGTTGGTGGCAATTTGTCATAAATCAGTGTGGCTTTTACAACTGGATCGCTCAGGTTATCAGGTAAGTGAAGAACATGAAGACTACTGATATTTCAGATTAAAGTCGGAGCCTGAGGAAAATGTTTCTGCCCTTGGACACTGGAATTATTTCTTTCACCTGCTTTTAACTATACATCTAACATGCATTTTCACGAAGATTTTCAGTACTCATGCAGTGAGCTCAATATTTCTTAATGGAATTACCATGTATATAACAGACAGAAGATTTGTAGGAAAAGGTCTTCAAATGAAAATTTGCAGGAGAAGGCCTTTGAAGTATTTCTTGTGTATTACATTGCTATGACACATTAATTTCATTTTGTTTTACTTGATCACAACTCTCCACTTGAAATTCATAATAAAAACTTATCATTTTTTGTTGCACTTTAAAAAAAATGCTAGGATGTTACTCCTACTCCCCACTCCACTGAGCAATCTGAGAAAGTACTCTCTGCTACATGCAAGCTGTTAAAATATCAATAAACCTGGACAAATACTGATTCCATAGCTGTGCAACTCTTCCTTCAAGTCTCTCTTTAGTTCCTGAAACTCTTACTACACATAGTCAAATGAAATCAATGGGATTTGATTTTTAAGTGATACAAATATTGCTTACTGTGAGGCATTCTACTTAAATCTGAATCAAGTACAGCTAGAATAGTACAAGTACTAGAATTATTGTTCTTTTATACATAATAAGGGCATCAATCTAGGTTTGTTAAAACAGAAGGAATTATTTAGACTTTTATAATTAATTTATTTTTATAGTTAGAGTCCAGTGCACATATAAAGACATAAATTTGCAATGGCTGAAAATCAATGCAAGTCTTCACACTGGGAAAGCTAAAACCAACACAGTGGATGACTCGGAGACTAATAAAATAGCAGAGAAAGCAGGAAAAAGCAAGTGCACTTGTGAAAAGACTGAAATATATAGCCTTTAAAAATAGTACTGAGACACCGAGTTTGAAATATGCAAATATCCTGTAAGGGACTGTAATGGGCTTACTCACATGTTTAAAGTTAATCAGGTGTGTTCATTTTGGAAGACTTGGATCCAAAAATAAAAGGGATGCTTCATAAAACTTTATTTCTTATTTGGACCTTAATTTTACTAAAAACTTCTTTGAAGCCCCCTTCAAAGAGCTGAGTAGCTGATTCAGCTCTCATTTCAGTATAACTCAGTATAACAAGTTCCTTTAGAATATGCTTTCAACATAGAAGACAAAAAAAAATAACAGAAGATTTCTGGTCTATAGAGAAAAGATAACCTGCTCATCACAACCTCCTAGGCTAAAGTGCTTTTTGAAAACCTATGTCAATACTACAACCCTACAATACAGTATACAGTACGGGCAGCAAGCAGCAGAGCATCTCCAAATAGATGCAATAGAATGGCTCCAACCTCTACTACTACTACCATAAATTTTTGGGGTTTTTGGACAGAAATTCTGTGTGAATTTGAATAAGAATACTACTTTATTGGTGAACTACTAAGGACTGGTAGTTTCTATGCTCCCCTTTAATGTTTAATTTTTATAGAATTCTTTTTTTTTTTTTAATTTAGGTTAATAGTAGTAGTAATAGCAAGAACAACAATAATAATAATAATNGTTAATAGTAGTAGTAATAGCAAGAACAACAATAATAATAATAATAATAATAATAATAGTTTCCTCATAATAACTAGCACCTTGTGTGTCAGTGACGATATTCTTCATAACACTCTTATGAGGCCCATAAAGATGTTTATTACAACCTCCCTAACTTAACATACCCTGATATTCTGAATACTCACACAGCTGTCATGATAGTTATTGTTTTTAGAGCCTTATGAGCATATAATCTGGACTTTTACAATATCCATTACCTTAAAAAAAAAGCTTATAGTAATTAACAAATGGTAAAGAAAAGCTAGAAGCAGATAAGATATATATATATATATATATATATATAAAAGATGGATTTTTGCACACATCAGTGACAGGTTTTCATCTGCATGATGGCTTTACAAAAGTTGGATACACTTTAAAGCTTCAGTCTCAGGTCTGCATAGTACAAAAATCCACTTAAATAATTGGGTTGTTAAAGTTGTTTAGATATTTTGCTATCTCTGTTTCTTAGGTATTGTTTCTTAGATGTTGCTTCATAGATTTTAGAGTGCAAATAACATTGGTAGCTAGAGACTGCTGGAAAGCCCAATAAAATCAAAGGAACTCTTCTTGCCAAGTGCAGTGAAAGGTCATAAGACAATCTAAAGCAGGTTCTTCTCTCCTTATGCCTGCATTAAAGTTCCTCTGTTTCCTCTGCCATTGTTTGGTTGGGTTTTTTGGGTGTTTCTAGAAAAACCTTGATCATACAGGTTATCAAACAGATCTTCACTGATCACAGAATATTAAAATTAGATCTAGTATCTTCACAGAGCCAACAAGAGCACTTCCATTACATTTGGTATTACTAATACATCTGCAAAAATGTCCACTTCCACTTCATGATGGACAGATGACCACTGAATTACCAGACTTTTCTGTCTTACATTGCTGTGGCTTCCTTTCAAGGAAACTCACACACTTACAGACCTGATCTAACACCAATTCAAAATGTGAGTATGAAAACACTCGAGAGGATGTCACTGTGATCACAAAAATCCCTCAGTGTTTTGATAGAAATCTGAATATATTTTTTTTTCAAGTTTAACAGAAGATGCCAAGTATTTTCAGTTGCTAAGATAGATTCTTGATCCTGCAGCACCACACATGTGGTTGCCACTTTCTGCTGAACTATGGCTTCCAGTGGTAGGTATGTAAAGTTGGAGGTTTATCCCTTTACAGTGAGTGCAGGATCAGATGGCAAGAATCTCACCACCTTACAGTCTAAAAAACCTACACATGCTCCTATGACTTTTCACATCGTCTTTTAATACATTTATTTTAGAATATAAAATTATATTAAAAAAATTCTATAGCAAACACAAGGGAGGTTAATTTATCCATTACAAGGCATTTTAAGACCAATGGTAATTTAAAACTCTGTAATTATGATGGCTGCTAGACTCCTGACTGAATTCTATTATATCTGTCTCACAAAAGTTCCTTTTAGTTGAGTTATTGCACAAGGAATGTTTAGGGAAATTCACCTGCAAAGTTCAGAAGACAATAAATAAAAAAATACACCATACAAGTATCTTGTTTTAGAAAATGCCTGTAAAGGATAAATCACTGCCATTCTCACAAAGGAAACAATATAACAGCACATAACATAACCCTTATATAACAGTAGTGCTTTCTAGCAGCTCTTCTATTTCTAAGGTTTAACTTTGGCCAATCTATGTTTTAGGCTGATACCTTGTTCTCTGGAAGGAGGTATCTTTTTTCTTTCTTATAAAAGGTTGTTGCTGGTGGTCACTATTGAACACTATTGAACATGGTTATTCTGACAATATGGAATCATCGTAACTAATGTGGTGGTGGTTCCCTCAGTTTGCAAATGGTATATATTTGGTCATTAGCATCTAGCTGCTGAGGTCAAAATATTAGGTTTAAAATGTATTGTATTTTTTTTCCTCTGTGCAATTGGCTACTGTATTTTAGAACTTTAAAACTCTTTCAGTGTGAAGTATGCTATGGGCTGCTATTGAAATGTTAAGCTCACAATGTAACAGGAAAAACCAAAATATTGTAATACTTCTAGTATTTCCCCAAAATATTCATATATCCCTCACAGAAATATTTTTAGCATTTTAGAGTCCAGGTGTAATAATATCTGAGTTTCCTACTTTTTCTTAAGTTACTGGTCATTCCATGCTCTTAATTTCCAACACTGAGAGGTCAGAACCGTTTACAGCTGGAACTTAGCGATTGAGATGGTTTTATGTATCTCTGTGCACATAATTCTCTTCCTGTCAATTCAAGGAAATAAATTACTATTCATTTCATTTGCTGCAAGAGATATGAGAATAATAGTGGAAGTCTGATAGTGCAGTACGTGATGGTGTAAATTTTGGCATATATATATGCCAAAAGATAGAATTGGCAGAAGTTTGGATAGATGCATTACACATAAATGAAAAAGCAGGCCATCATAAGCAAGATCTAATAAAACTCATATAACACATCAATTTTTCATGCATTCTTTATATGATATATTTAACAGGAATACTATTTTTAAAAATGTATTCATTTCTTAGAGAGCTTTAAAACATTTTATAGAAACTGTATTGCATAGTCTTCAAACTATAAAATCATAGCACAAGTCCAACACATAAACGTCTGAGAAAGAAAAAAAGAGCAGAAAAAACATTTAAGATTATCTGAAAGTTACCACAGTAACTTTTAACTTGTAAAAACAGAAAATCTTTCAAGACCAATGTTTTAGACTTCCCAGAGCTGTCCTGCATTCTTGCAGAAACCTGTTTCCTTCTGAGTTGTAACATGATTTCTAGCTTTGAAATACAATGCTTTTATTCTGCCAAATAGCACGCATTTTTGGCCCTAACCTAAGAAATTTCTGTCCTTCACCTACGTAGCTGATGGGAAGAATGAACAAATTTTCTGTCAGACAGACCTTAGAATGTCTGAGAAACAGAATAAATTCTGTTAGTCTGTTAGTGAGCAGTATATAAATGTAAGTCACAGGTTCCTCATAATGGCAATTAAAAATTTTATCACCAACACTCAGTACACTAGCAATGCTGAAGTTTGATGTATTGCTTCATGGTGTGCTGAAGGTAATACTTGAGTGTTCTCAAGAGAAAACTTGATCTCTTAATCTTGATTTACAAAACTATTCCAGGTTTTGATACTATATTTGATGAATTGCCAGCATTTGATGGTTTATCATGATTTAAGGCTGCTAATGCTTATTTCTGTATGTCTAAGATGTTTATTTTTGGGGGGAAAACTTTCCAATAGAGAATCTGCTAGTTTATAAGCTCCATAATTTATGATATATATAATAATATGCATACGCATATATGTATGTATATTTGTTCCCATCTGTTACTATATTTGATCACAAAATCACTATATTTTACCTACTCTTAACTCTTCCCTTGAAAAAGCTGATAAAATATTTTCACCTACCCTTTAACAACCAGACAGTTGTTCTCCACATCATCCAAGTGTGCCCAGACATTATAAGAGTAAATACAACAAACATTTGAAAATCTCATACAGCAACTACAATCAATATCCGAACATGCTGCTACTCCTGCCTCTGGGCCTACGAAACGTGTTTATCTATTTAGGTGTTTGTGAGGTGAACACAGCCAGAGAGTTCAATCTGTGAAGAGACAAGGAGGCATCTGTTTGCTTCTGTTGTATTTTGGCGTCCACTTGAATAACCTAACACACCTACACCTACACACAAGACATCCATAGCACGGTGGGACCTCTGCAATCACAGAGGACCAAGATGGTAAAGTAATTCACAGAATCAGAGTTATAATTATTACAATTAATTATATAACCATAACAACAACTAATTAATTAAAATATCGATTCTCCCTTAATGAGAGAGATAAGAGTTGGAATTCATTATGGTCATATCACTTACATTATATATTTTTAGCACATAATTTCTTGAAACAGATTTAGTTCTGATGAAAAATAGACACCCAATATTTCATGTTGATCTGGTGTCTAAAAACATTCCAATCGTGCTTAAGAAATGTGTCATCTTTCTACTCCTTTGTATCTTTTTATTCCACTCAATGACAAAATAATTGAAGTCATTTGTGATTGATGCTCCATTCTTATTACAGTTATTTCTTGGCTGTGAAATTCTTCCTGATCTGCCTGCTCGATCTTCCCTAGAGGTGTGCATGACTCCTCTCCTTCTTTAATTCAAAAACTCCTAACATATGGTTCCCACCAAAGCTTAAAAACTGTCTACTTTTGTGACTGTACTGATCGTGACAAAGAGGGAGCAGAATGCCAGATTACTTGCCAGACTACACATCATTTTATTCAAACATTCATAAGCACCTTTTCAAGAGTTAAAATAAATTTGTCATTGTAATTTTTTTAAAGTGTAATTTATTTCTCTACTCCCTCTTTTTGTCTCCCAGTTAAAAACCTCAGTGCTGAACCAAAGCTTAATGGCATTGCAGTCTCCTGGGACCTAATAGGCAGTGACTGGTGAGCACAATATGTATGATAGAACAGCAAAGGATTTTGTCTTCCTCTCTGAAGGCTATCAATTCCTTTTTGTAATAACAGGAAATTAAAAAAAAATGTTGGCCTCCCAGCAGTGGGGAGTAGAGTGGGAAGGAAGGGTTCATACGATACTAATGATTAGTGTATTTTCCAGTAGTTTTGAGAGGAAAGGTAATCTATTTGCTTCTTAATAAACTTCTCTCTTCCATTTTGTCTTTTTCCCTGGCTTGGTCAAATAAGCAATAGATCTCTTATGAAGCCTCTGGAAAGGTTTTATACCCATTTTCAAGGGTTGGAGGAGATATAAGCAAGTTTTTGAAGAAAAGAAATAGTAAGCTCAGATGACAGAAAATGCAGTTAAAATGATTGTGATATTTTGATCATTGGCTAGGTATAAATCTGTTATACATGGGAAGAACCATAAGTGTTTCGAGGATAAGGTGTTTCACAAAGCCTAGTGTTTATTTCTGTGTTATCCTTACATAAACTTTATCAAACAATTTTCCTGAAGAGCTACAGTCAGCTTTTTCACAGCATATACTTTCTGAGTTTAGTTTTTACATTCTTTCTCCATCTTCCCATAATATAAGTTACCAACTCACTTTCCCTTGTAAAATTTCTCAGGTGTCTCCCAAGACAAAACAGGAAGTCATGAAACCAAGATTTTCTGAATGTCATAGTCATGGCTGCCTTTTTGGCTTACATTTGCCAGAAAGAATACTGTATTGCCAATACTGCTTTTAGCAAGAAAAATGCTTTAGTACTAGTAGCTGCCATGTAGACAATCTCTTCCGCACAAGGGAAACTAACATTCCTACTCTACTAATTTGTTAAGGCTCATTACCAACATATCCTTTAAAAGGACTGGCAACATGCCTTGATGTGCATCTAAGCTGTCTCTTGTTTGAAGCTGGGGATAGTAGAACTGCTATCTTCTCAATGATGCTTTTAGTGGAATCCTGTCCTCCTATCACACCTTCTCAGGGTTCTGCTTGAACAGATGTGACTCAGGTGCAGGAGATTACATGCAGTGACAAAGACATGAAACGTGTCTCCAGGATGTATAACTAGCATTGGTACTGAACTGTTAAAAGGGATTTCTAATATAAGGAGCTTTAGTACACAAATAAAATCCAACTAATTCAAAATTTCTTTACAAATTGTAATCCTGAGAACTGACAACTGCCATCGATCCTCACCTGGGTAACAACACTGCAGTTTTCTATCTTAACAGTCTGAACCTATTCTGGAATATTGTAATGGGATAGAGATCCCAAGAAAATATACATTCCCCATGCATATTCAGGCTACCTCCTCCAACTCTCAGCTTTAACCAACTCACTTTGTAGTGCTATTTTTTTCTTCGTATGTTTGAAAACCCAAAGCACTTAGACAAATTCCAGTTGCTCTGTGTTCTCATCTACACTCCTGACACATTTCTGCCTCAGAAAGTTTGAGGCTTGGTGTTTGTCACTTCTCACACAGAAACAGATTGGAAGCTGGGGGAGGGATTCCTACTTCTTGTGCCGATCTTTTTCTACTTTGTCTAAATGACTTACACATGACTCTACACCAGTTAGCATTACCACACCCACAGTAACTTAGAATATATACTTTACTTCAAACCATTTTTTGCAGTTGCAAGGAAACGCTTCTTCTTTAATGATACTGCTGCAGTTCACTGTGTTTCAGTTCACTCCTTTACAGAAAGCCTCTTTAAATAACTACTCCATGGTTTTTTCTTTGTTTGTGAATACTTTGATTTAAAAACATGCTTCTTTGCAACACATTCCTGTTTGCACTGAAATGCTCCTCCCACATTTTAAAAGTGATATCATTGTTATTCCTATATCATTTCTGAGAGAAGGCAAGTGATTTATAAATACTTTCCACTTCACTACACATTGCATAAATCACTGGACTGATCTGTACTTCAGAGTTTAGACTGTTCAGCCTTGCTGTGGTTTGGGATCTGGTGGAGAGCTCCTTTCTCTCAGGGCACTTTTGGATTTATCAATATGGAAAGTCTTGAGGTGGGTTGACTCTGACATTTCTTTCCAATTTTCTTTTGCTGTTTTAAAAGAAGACAACTCCCAGTGCTATTGTGTGACAGTAGTAAACACTAACTGAAAATAGCTTCCTTATAACTTCAAGGTAGGCATTTTATTGGAAGAAGTAAACCAGCATTATCCTTTAAAGTATTCTCTCTGCACTAACACACAATTCTTTTGTGCAGCCTCTTGCTACATGTTTAAAAGCAGTGGTTACTTCTCTTGGTTCAGGGTGAATGCAATGAGCAATCATACACACTTTCTCCTACAGGAGAAACAAAACCTAAAGGGAAATTTTAGGGGTTTAGGTTTAGGGAGACCTAAATTTGGGTACAGCTTGGGCACTTGTGCAACAACAATTCTCTTACTGACACATCTTCACATGCATATATTTGGAAGAGAAAATGGTTCTTTTTCCTTTTGGCTGATGGGTTTATGAGGCAGAGGCAGGACTACTGTACATGGCTTCCAAATTTTTATGTCTACAAAATCATCTTCTACTGCCATGAGGTATTATAGCAAGGAACATTCATGAGGCTGGACATAACTCTCTCACTGTTTTCATGTCTACATCAACTGCACATTCACTTCCAAGCTCTCATTCCATATTCAAAGGCAATCCCCTGTTGGAAG
Organism: Atrichornis clamosus; assembly: GCA_013400975.1. Classification (NCBI taxonomy): domain Eukaryota; kingdom Metazoa; phylum Chordata; class Aves; order Passeriformes; family Menuridae; genus Atrichornis; species Atrichornis clamosus. The sequence continues at coordinate 98,830 of WBMZ01001197.1, forward strand.
ACCACTCTATTAAGTTTACTGGTTAACAGTTCCTGAATTTAGCTATCACTTTCCCAAGTAGTCTGTTCCCTGACTAATGGTATCTAAAGATCTGTTTATGCTTGTAACTTAAGCAAACTTGAAATGCTTTTGCCTTTTCTCTCCACATATAATTTGTAAAATTCTCCTTCAAATGTTGTATCGTTCTAAGTCATTTGTCTGATTTTTTTAGTTAGTCCTGTCCATCTATTATAAGAAGTCATTCTCTCAGATTCTCTGTTCTATTTTGCTAAAGAATGATGGATTTTTATGTATGAAACTGAAGTGAATTCAGTTTCTATTCTGCTGCTCTTAGTACAATCACTGTTTAGTCTCATGCATTCCCATGGATGCTGTACCCAGGCATGACAATTGCTTGCATTTGCTTTTACCCTTTTTTTTTTTTAATTGACATCTAATTGTTAATACTGCCTTTCCAAAAGACCATATTCTCACCTTATTTTCTCAGTCTTTCTTCATCAAGACCTAGGTTTCATTTATATATCTCAGATTAATTTATCATCCTTTCTCCTTTAGCTTCTGCCCCTAAAAACCTAAGATTCCTGATAATTAAACATCCATCTCACAACAACCTTCGCTTTAAGCTTTGCCTAGTTTACATGTCATCACTTGACAAAGACCACCAACCTAGGTGATTCATTATACTGTGCTCTGTATTTTGAAAAAAAATCAGCTTCTAGGAGGAGAGACAAATCTGCCCAGTGCTTCCAAAGATGTTTCTTCCCCAGCACATGAAACATCTTACGATCAATTGCTTCAGGAAAGTAAAGATCAACACAGAAGGATATGCTACAAATTTTCTTGAACAAGCTAAGTCCATACAGGTTTCTGTAAAGCCTATTTGGCCTAATTAATATTTAAGTTCATGAGAAGCCTTGTTCATTTTAAGACGGCTACTTGTGCATTTGAATACACTTTAATAGGAGTAAATGGATATATCTTGCTGAGAACTTGGTAACATTCATTTATTTGTACAAGTTTTGCCAAAGGGAAATTTGAAAAGCAAGCTATTTTCAACAGTCTTAACCTTGTCTTATAAGGGCTTGAATGGTTACTGAAAAAACTTGTAAAGTCCTGGAAATCAAAAACATCTAAGGAGAAAGACACTGAGTTTTGAAGCCTTACATTTTCTGCCTACATTTCTGTGATGTGCCATGCAAATAGCCAGACTGCACTTTTCTGTTCCCATGGAGTAAAACTATATCTGTTTTGGTTTGGATTTTCGCTATGAGCTTCCTCTACTGTTAGCATGCAAGGGATGCAAACGTAGCTACCGTCCAACCAATCTTGGCCAGTTCCATCATATAACATTTCCTTGCAGTGACACAAGCAGAGAAGAAACTAATGACCCTCCTTTTCTCCTTTTCCTGGACATCTCCAGTGTCACAGTACTGGGAGAATTGCAATACCCTATTTCCTTTTCATGATGCACTGAAAATATCTGAGAGTGAGAAAAGTGAAAAATAAGGATTCAAAACTCTGGGTATTTGACCAATTCAATCCTAATGGAAACCACATCTATTCTTGAAACCTATATACAATATATTTATAGCAGATGGTAAAAATATTATTGCAAAATTCTGTTTCCCTGTGTTATTACAAAACAACAATATTGTTTTTAGCCTATTTCCTTTTAACCAGATTGACAGAATTACAGGTTGACATTACTGTGAAATTTTGTGATGTATTATGTTAACTGTGCCAGTTTGATTAGCCTTGATTGACAGCTAGTACCTGCACAGAAAAGTGAATATCTCAGGGAGGTAAGAGCGGTGAAAAGTATGTTGTCTCCTTCATTGGTATAAATACGCAGGTAACTACAAGTAACAAGAAATACATAGCAACAGAAGTAGCAGTAGTACTATTACATATAGCATTAAAATATTAATCTTAATGATAAATTTATTCATTACAATTTAAAATATTGATAATTTATATTTTCTCTCACCTAAACCCCTTTGTGTTTGGCAAACATTTTACATGCACACTGACAAACATAAAAGTCTGAAAAGAATTGAGATCTTTCATTCTGTAGACATGTTGCTCCTAAAAATGTATAACCATGTCTGAGGGACTAAATTTAAAAATCTCAGCACATGCAGTGGCTTCATCTGAGCTATCATATCATGATAGCGCTTCTCTCCTACAGCATCCTCATCTGTTATCTAAATAGAAGCTGAGATTCTTTTAGACTATAAAACTGTTTACTCAGATGTCTAGTGAATTCAGCAGAGAAGCTGTGCATTACCCCTCCAGTTTTAGGGTTCGAGCCTACACTTTGAAACGGGTGCAATTTGAGGTTCTCTGCTGGCCCTGAAAACTAATTCATATCACAAGGTCACTGCATGTTACAAGATAAAACAAACCATTTCTAGAAACTGCCCAGCACTTTAGTTGTACAGAAATAGGGGAATTTAGGAAGGAGTGCAGAGGGAACCTGGATTTTTTAATGTGCAAAAAAATCTTTGAAATAATCTCACAGGTGGTGAAGGTGTTTGAGGGTTTTTTCGCTTTATTAGTTAAACATCTTGGAAATCAAGGGATGAAGAGTAGGAAGGACCTCTTTTTTCACTTAGTTTGGTACTCTATTTGCATCACCTATCTTTTCTTAAGCATATTGATTGCCCTCTGAAAAGGACTTAATGTTTTACCTCTTTTGCTGTAGCTCTGTTAGGTTCTGATTACTTTGGCAGCTGGGTGTTTTCCATTTAATTTTCTTCTCAAATTTATTTGTGGCCAGCTAATACCAAACTCTTCCTGAAACTACAGGATTCTCCAACTTAAAGTGTTTTCCAGGGTCCCTGACATTCTAAACATCCAAGGGAGTGCAGTCATATAATCTAGCGTTCTTTTCCCTGACATTCTAAACATCCAAGGGAGTACAGTCTACATACAATCTAGCCTTCTTTTTGTTATTTACATATGATTTCCAACCAAATTTATAAAAATCTCCATATTTTTAATTTTCCCCATCCCCAGATAAACAAGCCATTCTCCTGATGATCCTCAAGGTCTTTATCAGTATCTTCCACACTTTGAATTCCCCTTTCCTTAGCACAGAAGACTCCACGTCCAGCCCAACAGTGGCAGATCCTCCTTGGGAACAGTTGGATACCTCCACACTAGAATGCCATAACCCTCAGTAAAACCTTTCCATGTCTAATTTCCCTCCTGTGCTGAACATAAATGCACAACCTGGAGGCAGAGGGAAACCCTGGAGCAACATACACAATAGCCCTTGGCTGGGGGCACGACTGGTACTGGCCACTGGCACCCAGTATTTCATACAACTTGTATAAATCATTCCCTTCTACAGCTCTACCAGTACCATCCAATCTGCCCCCCGAAACTTCACTCCAGCCCTAGGATTACATTTGACTTTATCACATTGCATCACAGTGGTGCCTCTTATGTTCTTTAAAATCAATTTCTCTATTTTGGTCATTCCTAGCTGGTAGAATTCCTCACTCTGAGAGAATTTAGTACTATTAGTCCCCAGCATATTACTGGGGTGCAGCATTTTGTACTTTCTGCCGTGCAATTTCATTCCATTTCTGTTACTCTAGTCCTCAAAATTATTCAGCCCTGACTGCTTCTTCCTCTTAGTTTTGTGTCACTGGTCAACTTATTTCAGATCAAGTTCCCTGGAATCTTCTGTCCTGTTAGGAAGCTCCCCTTCACTGCCATCTCACTGAGCTTAGTTTCTTACTCACTCTACAAACTAATAATTTTTATGCTGACACATATAATTTTTGGTTGAATAAATAATTTCTGAAACAGCAGTATAGCAAATTAAGCTCCAGAAAGACTATTAGTAGTTAGCATTTCTTTCCCCAAAAGAAAGTCAGTTATCTGGTTAGAAAGAAATCAGGTTAATCTTGCGTGATCTGCCTTTTCTATTTTTTTTTTTTTTAATGCAAGTTTAATTTCACAATTCTTCAGCCAGGAGAACAAAGCAAAATGTCATGTAATAGACTCTGGTTTTATATTTCTATATCTTCTCATAAATGACTACGTAACCTTTCTAACTTCCATTTTTAATTAATTAGGTCCATATAGACAAACCCTTTTGGCCTTTGTAATAAAATCTTGAGTTCAGGCATGTTGGAAGGGCAAGTCATTTCATGTAATGTTTCAAAATAATGCCTCTCCATCCATAGATCTACAGGAATTGCTTCAAGGGGAAAAAATGATGATAAAATAAACAAGGAATACAAATGCTTCTTGTCCCACAGAAATGTTTGGTAATGATTTTAAACCAGGTAAGAGTAATGCCTGGGATTGGGAGCAGCAAATTTTATTTGACTAAGAATGTTTCTTCAAAATACACTGCTAGAAAACTGATCAATTAAATCACTTATCAGGATAAGGGTTTTTTTTTAAATCTATCATGCTTTTTATGTGGAAAATTTGCAATGGGAAGTTTTTCAAGGACAGAGTTGTGTTGCATGATTCAGGTCTCTTAACCTGAATTACTTCTGTCATTAGCACAATAACATGACCTACTAATATAGCTACCTTTGAAATAAAAAGTTGCATACTTGCTTGGAATTTCCTTTAAGCAACATTCTATTGTTACATTGTTATTTTTGCACAATTAGACAACAAAATTCAGATTTACCTCAATCCCTTAGTTTAGAATGCAACCCATGCATTTCCATCAAAGGAAACATTACTGATGTACTGGCAGAAATAGAAAGTGTGTTTTCACTGCAAACTTCCTTTTGCATTTCCTTCATTTCTCGGTGGATGTGCAAACATTCTAAGGTAACAATGGCTGATATCTTTGTAAGTCTCTTCAGTTTTCTGTCTTAGTCTTCAACGACAGTCAGGAGGTTGTAAAAAACTGAACTTAAAAGTCACTGAACAGAAAATTAAGATGGAAGAAAATTATGATTCTAAGGCACATCTAAGTATCCTAATTAGCTTCTGTTGGAGTACCTCACATTCATAATGGTACATAGGAACATGAATTGATTCCAGTGGGAAGTCTGGTACAGTCAATCAGTCTCTCCACTCATGAGGAGACAACTGCCCTGGTTGAATAAGCCTGTAGACCACTGGGAGCTCATATTCCTTCAGCTATAAAGCCCTTTTGGATGCATGTCCTTATCTCGCAATGAAATCTTTAAAAGCTTTCTTCCCTGGTGAGACATACATAGAATATGGATTTCCTTTTGCACTGCAAACTCTGCCTAGAAAAACAGTACAGACAGCTCTAACTTTGGCACTATTCGGATGGAAGATAACAGAGAAAAAGGACAGCAGTGATGAGAAAACACAACCAGAAATGCATTCTGCTTCAAAAAACCTCACTGACTTCTATGTGTTTGGAAATGTAGTGTCTATCAACTGTCACTTCCAGGAAAAGGTAACTAAAAATAACGACAATTGAACACACCTGGAATTAAATTCAGAAAATGGACAATAAAAATAAAGTTGGCCTATTTTGAAAAAAATAAACATTTTAAACAACTCTGATAGCTGCTGTTCCATGTGTAGAGAACAAAGTGAACATTTATCTTGTTTTCAAAGCATGCACTGCAGCTTATTCACATGAAATCAGCCTGCCTGGCATCATAGAACCAAACCAAAGTATGTCAGTAGAAAGGCAGAAGAAAATGAAACAAATGCAAAAGCAAAGTATCCCATCCTGGAATATTCTCCAGGTATTGTGCTTGGCAGGTGTGAGATGCAACTTGCCACACAGTTCATACAAGCCTCTCAATGCTCTTCCATTCGACCCCAACTTTCTGGGATTGCATGTTTAAGTTCATGACCTAAAAGCAGCTCAGAAAGTTCAACGGATGACAGAATCCAACCCCAGAAGAATTAGACTGGCTGTGGAGAGGAGAACCACTTACAGTGCTGCTTTAGAGAAGGCTACAGATCATGATTTTGCACAGAAGCTGATTAATTCAAATAGAAACAAGTTGTTAATTCAAAGGTTGGAATGGTGCTGACTGTAGAGCTCCCTGATCATTTGCTGATGGTGTTGCAAAGTGTATGGAAATAGAGATCTGGAGTCCAAGGGACATATGCTACATGCAGGAGTTTCAGTATCATAAAAAGTAAGGACGGAAAACTACATGACAGAATGTAGTGGTGTAAACACAACATTAAACATCACATTAAAACATAACAAAGGGAAATAAAGCAAGGACATTGGTCAGTCAAAGGCCAATAATTTTTCCAAGTTTTATTTACGAAAAAAAATATTCCAAATATTTTGATTATATCAATGTATTTGCAACAGACTTTACATGCACAAAGCAGTTGTTTAACAGAGAAAGTGCATGACATCCTCCCTTCTAATATTGGCTTGAATATATTAATGTGTTCATCATGGCTTCCATACAGTAGTTCAGTGGTTTTATGTAATATCCTTTAAAAAGTTCTAGAAAGGTTTTTTTCATTACTGGTTTCAATGGGTGAACAGTTGTTTGGTTTTGTTATTTTAAGAAGTTCTTGATCTATGCACTATCAAAGGCACAGGAAGAAAAGATGCTATGTCACCATTTTAGCATTTCATTACCTTATCACACATATTTGAGTTTATTTACCATTAAGCCTTTCATGAAATTTTTAAATACAACTCAGACTGTTCTAGTTCAAGGACTCTTATTCATGTTTCGTTGTTTAAAACTTACAGTCTTATTTTGATTAGGTCTCTACTGGCTTCTGTTAAATTGCTATGTTTCCAAGCATTCAAAAATTGTTTTGCATTCAAAATCTGTTATTAAGAAATAACCAGTTAAAATAATGATGAGATAATAATTGCCCTAAAAATCTGGGACATTTTCCAACTTCTATCATTTCCAGATGATATACTAAAGTGTAGAGTTTTCCTCCTCACCATCATGTCTACAAGAGCTAAAAACATGAACAATCAGCTGATATAAATCGTATTTCTGCTTTTGGCAAGATAATAGGTAAGGACCTAATCCAAAACAAATTCCCATTAGTTTTTTCAGCTGCTTGGATTTTCACAAAGAAATATTTAAGCATGTTCTTCTAGGAGTATCTTTTAAGAAAATTTCCCTATGGTTTTTCACCAGGAACAGAAGATACAGAACAGAGCCCTCAAACCATGTGGTTTTTAAATTTGAAAAATGCACAAGAAACTAGCATGCTGAATAAAATTATGATCAGACTATGACAGAAATAAAAGTAAAAATCTTACTAAGTCTGAAAGCTTAAAAATCCAAATTGAGTCTACAGGTTCTAATCATGACTTAATTAATAGAGCCATGCTAGGTTTTGTAAGTCAAAATTGACCAGTAGTCTGCAGTCATAGATTTTTTAAAAATACTTTTCCTCTATCTCTTGTACTTTTTAAGACAATCTTTGGGTATTAAACATTTCAAAACAAATTGATACATAATTAGGCCAACTACGAACAACTGGAATTGCTGTCCACAGTGTTGGGGTTTGTTTAATAACTTAAGTGCCACCCTTGGTCTACAGGCAAATGGTCAAGTGAAATGGCTTTACCAACGGCAGATTTGCAAAAATAATCCAACACCTTTCTTTGGCAGTTTATTTTGTAGATAAAGAAGTTTTGGCAGGTAAGGGGGGTGTTGAATTCTTACTGCACCTCAGATAAAGCTTAATTAAAACATATGACATACTCTGATAATACTGAATTCCTCTCCCTTTTAGTGCCAAATTACTGGTACTTCTCATCATGCAAGACAATAATAAACTCAGGCTGAATGAAATTGTTATTTCATTGCGACAGGAGAGTGGAGAGGTGTACTCTATGCATATGTGTACAGCAGAATGTGGAAAGGAAAACATTTGAGAAATGCAGTCTGTATATTCCCTTTGCTTACATAAATATTCTTCTAAATATGCTGTAGCTTCTGCTTTTAAAACAGATGTGGTCAGTATAGCTGTAAAAATAAAACGTATGTTTCTACCGGAAGGTATGTAAGGTATGTTATTGTAATAATGCTTCTTTCTTCAAGGTAGGAACTACAGAAATAAGCACATACACAGACCCCCACCACTCCACCAGATCAAAACAGCAACAAAAAGTAAATGTTCAATGCAGTAGGACTGAGGGCATATATTGGTTATTTAGAGTAAAACATGTTATTGCATTGCTGCATCTCATCCCAAAATAAACATTGCTAGAATTGAAATGGAAACCAAAATTAGAATTTTTTAATATGACATCTTAAGAGTAAGACATCATGAAAAAGAACTCATTAAAAAGTTTCTTTCTAAACAAAATTAAGAAGATAGTTTCTAAAAAGTCACTATGTTTTGTCAGTCTGTGGTACCAGTTCATATAAAATTGATTATAAGAGAAAACTGAGTTCAGTAGTGATTTGATCTGACTAGTTAGGCTGAACACAATACAAGCACAGAGCAAAACTATGTCCACTAACACCCAGATTCAGAGTAAAATGAGAGGCATTTCCTGTAAATTACTCTAGCCTAGGTGCTGAACACAGCATTTGGCCTCTAACCAAGTACCAGTCCCATCAGGAACCAGTGCTCAAATGTCGGCAGCAAGGCAGATCATGAGCCCTGCCCAAAGAACACTTCCAAGTACTTGCTAGGGCAACCTGCTGTTCCTGGTTTTGTTTTATTCAGGAGGCAGTTTCACAATGAATTAAGCCTCTGATGAATTCTACTCTTTCTGCTTTTATAAACAGTATTGGTTTGACTTCCAAATAATCTTTCTCCTACAGAAGCAGAGACAACTCTTTCTTTATAATAATCTATTACGCTGCTTTGATCGAAGTTGTGCTGGTTTTGGTTGGGGTAGAGTTAAATTTTCACAGTGGCTGGTATGGGGCTGTGTTTTGGATTTGCGCAGAACACAGGGTTGATAAGGTAGAGTTGTTTTTGTTGTTGAGTTTATACAGAACAAAGGCTTTTTCTGCTTTTTGTACTGCCACACTGACATGGAATTTGAAGGTCCATGGGAGATTGGAGGGAGACACAACCAGGACAGGTGA